>VZTO01008509.1:79640-100301 GCA_013400615.1 Syrrhaptes paradoxus
ACAAAACGTTTGAAATTTGTGCAGTTATTCCAGATTACAAAGAATAATGGAAAACTTGAACTGGTATCTCGAAATACCAGAGCTGAAGCCTCCAGATATTTTGAATCAGATGTCTTAGACTATTTACAGGATGTTACTATGTTTGTATACAATTCAGAAATTTAGAGACTGGCATCGGTGGCAGGCGCTGCATTGGCAGTCACAGCCCTTCGCGTGCAGATGGACATGGTATGGTATGAACTTCGGGAATTTGCTTGAAGATGTCTGAGCTCACATCTCCATACCTTTGCAAAGATGACATGGATTTTTATGAGTGTGTTAAAGATTTGGGAGTCTGTCTTTTATTCAAAATATGGCATCCAGTGGCAGTATCCCTTTTAGCACCTTTTCAAGCCTTCTGGAAAGTTTCCAAGTAGAAGACTCCCACCTCCTTAATCACCAGAGAACACTGGCTGTCCTCTGAATGTCACTCATTCAAGTGTGCTGACCTGGCCTGACCTTGTTTAGATTGAGATCTAATGAGCCCATGATCCAAGGTGGTGTGGTAGCTCTCAGCAGGCTTGGCAAATAAGCGAGTGTTGTGTTTTTCTGGATGCATATGGTTTAAATTTATCATGTCAATAAACAAGTGTCTCGCAGGCTCAAATATGGACTTTACGATGTTGTAGTTAAGACTAAATTGTAGCACTACAAATTGTGATGTCACTTTATAAATATAGCAGGAGACAACGTGGAATATTTATCACCTCAAAACAGTGAAGTCCTGTTGGTTGGGATTTTTTAATTTAAACAATGACATAATACCAAAACTCTTAATCCAAATGGCTCACAAACTTTGGACACATCTTTCAGAAAAACAGTCACACTAATGGTTGAGGGAAAGCGAAATGAAAAAATAAGGCTGATGATTTAAATGAAAGGAGAGATGCATCAGTAGAGTATCACAACAGAGATCATCCAAGTTAAAATAAATGCAGCCAGGCTTTAAATTCCAGTGAAAGGTTTGGTTTTGTTTTCTTTTGAGTCCCAGGTTTTGGGGAAGGTTGCTCTTTTGTGTTGGTTGTTTTTTTAAATCGCAATAAAACTACCCTCAGCTTCAGTGTAGAATATACCACCAAATGTAGGAATTTTATGAAGCAAATAAAACTTGAGGCTTTAAAAACTGGTCAAGGATGGATAGTGGTCCGTGCTACTAGATTAATCAAGTTGTTGTGGATGCATAAAAGTATAGTTGCAACTAGAAAAGTAGTTTGAGCTGTGAAATTGTGAGCGCTTTTGCAGTATGTGTCTGGGAGTCCCAAACAGGAGCCTGATGAATCCGATTTTCCTTGGATGATGCTGTGGGCTAGCAGAAGGCACCTCCAGCTGTAAATCCTGACTCTTTGGTGCCCGGGACAGCGCCAGCCCCACAGGGAGAACAAATGCTCTTGTTTCAGACAGCCCACGGCGCATCCATTGTGATGCTGGAGACAAATGTTGTTAGGGCTCGGTATTTACGTTGGGAGCTACAGGGAGGGAGTAACTTGTTTTGTTTTTAATGGAGCGGTTGGAGAGAGGGATAAAAAGCTTTTCGATAATATGAGGAATGTGGGGGGGAAGGGACGGTGCAGAGATAGGCATTTACTGTAAGTATGGAGAAGCAGAGGCCTCTTTATCAGAGCGGCTCTAATGATGTGCCACAGTCACTTTATTTGAAAGCTTCATGGCTCACAGAAAAGTAAACAAATTCATTACACTATTTTTAAAAGAAGATTAACTGTAGTGTGTCGTCTGTTGGACAGCTGCTGCAGTAATCTTTTACAAACACTTTATAAATGACCACCCTCAGTGTTTTCCTGGGCTTTGTGTGGCTGGATTGTTATTTTAGTAAGTACCAGGGTGGCTTTTCAAATGAAACCGTTGTTTCCTGTACAACAATTACGTACCTACCTTCACCCTAAATATTATTTTATTCTCAGCATGAGTTTTAAAATGTATTCTATACATATGCAACATATGTTGCTTTTTATTGTATGTGCTTGCACATGAGTGCAGGCTTTTCCATAAAAGTAGCTAAAAAGCATTTTAAACAAAAAGAAGCAAATCCTCTTTGCTGGCCCACTCCCATTTATTCTAACTTCTGCTTTCTTGCCCTTTTTTGGTCTTTGAAAACAGAAAGTTGAAAAGATGAGTCAGAGACTTGGGTGATACATTAATTGACACGGAACAAATGTTTAGTCCTTAGCAAGTGTCTTTGGCAAATAAGGTTGTGTTCAGGTGTTGTCTTGTTTAACCATCCTTTGCTTGAATGTCAGCAAGAATAATGTCATTTAGCACCATGTCTGGATTTTCTTTTGAAAGCACTTGACAAACACAAATTGATATAACACTGAGGATGTGTTGGTTTATAAAGTGGTTTAACCAAACTTTCCGTAAAGCAATTGATCTTCCTGTGCATTCAGGTTTCAGTTAGGGTTTCCTTGAACAGGTGAGGAGGGAGCAGAGAGAGGATGAAGAGCGTTTCTTTTGCACTCAGTTTGGTCTCCGTGGGTTTACAATGATTGCAGACCAGCTGCAATTTTTTATGCTTCTGGTTGAAACAATTCAGTGAGACTATTGCCTGGAAACATATGAATGACCCTCTCAGACATCTAGGAGTCCCTGGAGCATATGTTTACCCAAGATTGCTAAAGGATCTCCAAGACGTCTTGGATGAAGATGGTAGTTGTCACATCATCTCCTTTGGCTTAGTGGAGACGAAACCCCTGTGTGGCAGACAGGTTTTTTCAGTCCAAGGAAGTGTGAGGTTACAGAACAAACAGTCCCAGAAACTAAGGATCTTAAGGAAACCCTCCTTCTCCCAGTTAAATGTGAACGCTAAAAAAAAAAATCCATACCCTCCCACCACTACAAAACAGCCTCTGCTGTTCACATTCCCCTCAGGTTGGAGTATGGGAGAACAAACAGCACAGCAAATTTTAGAAATGATGTTTAATACAGAGCTAGAAGGTGCTCAGGTTACTGTTGTGCTGAGAACAGTGTAATCATCTAGAGAGGGCAGTGCTACCGATTTCTGCAAGTGCAGTGTTTCTAGTTCTGTAAATTGAGCAGGGTGTTGGAATTATAGCGAACAGTAAAATGATGAAGCTTGAAGCTTCAGGTTTTAAATATCACCTGTGCCCTTTAGTTGCATTTATACATATTTCGTTCACTTTCCTATGGAAATATAAACCCTTTATTTCAATGTTGATTGTTTCAGGAAACAAAAGAAGAGAAAGAACTTACCGCAGAGGAAAAGAGGAAACTGGAAAGAAAATTAAAAAAAGAGCGAAAGAAGAAGGAAAAACAACTGATGAGGGAAGCTGGAATCTCCACTAAAAAGGTGCAGCCCAAAAAGCCATCGGGATCTGAGCTGGCTCTGGCCTATTTAACCAGGTAAGAACAGTAAAACCACTGCAGGTGTTCCCTACAGAAGTGAGCTGTAAACTGCGCCAGAAATCCAGAACAAGCTGATCCAAGTAATAACACATTAAAGGAAATTGCTGCAGTTAAGTACTGAGTTAATGTTTCATCTCCGTTGACACCCTTGCACACAGTTGATCGCCCCATTGTATTTATATCACAGGAGCAATTGGGAGTTGCTAGGTATGATGCAAACACTTTATAGAAAGACAGCTTCTGTCCTGAAGATCTTATAGTTGATATTTATATATCATTGGGTTAGCTGCACTTACAAAGATGAAAGGCCCATTGCCGAAAAGATTGCATTGAGGAAATTAGTTTTGTTTGAGTGGGCTGTTCTAAGCAAAGGAGTTCCAGTTGTTCTCTTTATATAAGCAAATCGCACGGAGCGGTGAAGCATTATGGAGTCTGAGTTTAACTGCCTGCATGATGTTTGGTTTTTTGTCAATTAAGAAGGGGTTATGCCACTATTTTGAAGTTAACTGTACGAGTTAGGTGGTGTGGGCTGATGGTTGGACTTGATGATCCTTGAGGTCTTTTCCAACCTTAATGATTCTATGATTTTTGCATACCAAAGTATACAGCATGTGTAGTGGCTGATTTTGGATCGGAAGCAGTTACTTTTTCTAGTTAGCACACTTATTTAGAATACTTGAAATTCCAACATAAAGCAGAGTCTATGGTTAAACTAGAGAACTCATAGTTCCCTACAGGCAGTAAGAGGTCATGAATAAACAGGAGGATAGTGTTTTTATTGTTTTCCAAACTGCAAAATATATGCTATCTGTAAGCCCTCTAGAAGACTGGCATGTTACAAATAGTGGGTTACCACGTGGAGTAATTCCAGGGTTGCATCTCTGGCCATGCTCAAAACTGAAGCATCCAGACTGTCTGAATTGTTACTTACCACTCTCAGTGGGGAGGGAGGAAATTAATTGCATTCCAGGCAGAGGGACATGTGCATTTTTGTTACATAACCCTCAGCACGCAGCGATAGCAAAATGACAATAATATTTTTGATTTGGAAAACAGCTGGAGTTCACTGTTTTGAACTGCAAATGGATTGATAGTTAGCTTTGAGCCATCTGCTCAGACTGTGCTCTGGTATGTGTGCTAGTAACTGGTGGATCTAGAGATAATGGATTTCAGGTTTGGAAAGCAAAGGAACAGGCTGTGGGGTTTTGCTTGATATTTCAGTTATCTGTCTGGATTTTTGCCTTGTTAGGTGAGAGAATGTGAAACTATAGTTGAACTAGTATTTGAACCACTTTGACTCTAGAGTTTCACTTAACCTGTACCAAATTACCATGAAATCGTAAACCTGCTATGTCATTTGGTCTTGTAGTACACAGTGTCCAAGGGCTGTATGTGCAGCAGTAGGTTGTGAGGGACTGTTTCAGCAACAGACGATTTGGTTTTTGTTGACTTAACAGGGATAGTTGTAAGATGCTGAACTGCCAAGCAAACATAACCATAGACCCCGTTCTAGCCCCAAATGTGCCGGGACCATCTTGCATCATTGTAAATTACAGAAAAACGGGTTGATCCTTTTACACCTCAGATGTTTTTTCAACCCAGCGAGATTGGAAAAGTAAAGATCTGTACTTAAAGTAATCAGAGGAGTAATATATTAGCTGGGGAAACGAAACTAGAATCTGAGCTCTGGAAGTCCATTGCAAAACCCCCAGCAACTTCAGTGGGTCAAGGATTTCAGTCTGCGTGTTCTTGTAGGGCTACAGGCATGAATAATATGTGGGAGGATAAGTTAATCTTATAGATGCAAGAGATTAATATAATTGGAAGTAAACAAGAGGGTGCTGTGGGTTCATGTTTTGCCCCACCTACAGTAAGAAGCCTTACATGACATACGGGTTGCTAAGTGAAGTGGCATCTTAATTCCCTGCTGACATCTGAATCTCCTGTGGGACGGGTGGAACTTGAAGTACCATATGATAACTAAACCAGACATTTTTATTTCGTAAGAGGCTATTGTCAGTACGAGAGCACAACGGTATGAGTCTTTAGCCTATGACAAGAAAAGAGTGATTTTGTTTTAGTTAAATGTTGTTTAACAACTTTGAAAGAAAAATGTAAGAAAGCGTTCTGTGAAAGATATTTTGTTACACATCTAGACTTTTCGACATGCAAGGGAAAAGTTATTTTGTAGGTCATACATGTTTTAAGAGGTAGCAGTTTCCTCAGAGTGCAGAATCATTTTCTGGTATGTGGGATTCCTCAGCAGGAGAATAAATTTCTGTTTTAAGCAGTAAGCTCAGGGGGAAGTAGTGAAATTTTACTTGGAGGAAATAAAACATAGTTAATAACAGTTCCTGTTGTGTGGGGGGTCCTGTGCTTCAAAAGCCCTGCTTCTGCAGTAGCTTTGTATGTGCCATTTAAAAAATAAAATAGCAGGCAGCCCACGGGCAGCACTCCTCTCCTCGCTGAGGCACGAGGTGACTTGCACAAAAACATCCTTTTAGCCAAGATGAATTAATGAAAAGAGCATTGATGAGAGGGAGTAAGGCACGCAGTGTGTGAGGGACAGGACTGCTAATTGCCCTTCCTGACGCCTTTGAGACCAGTGCTGTGGCAACGGAGCTGGATTCGGGGTGATGCTTCGCAGGAAGAGCGATGCTGGACCGAGGCATGTGGCTGTCTTTGATAGCACTGCCCATGCGTGCCCCTGCTGCCGGGGACTGCTGGGGGTCTTCGTAAACCTCCGCACTGCTCGGCACAGTGTGCTACAAGCTGACCAGTTCTTCCGATTTTCCAGGTTTGTTATTAGAGTCTAAAAACAAGTAGTCCTTGAAGCTTTACCAGCCTCCAGAGAGGTCGAATTTTTGTTTTATTGGAGGCCCACCCTAGCAATTGAGAGGGGCTTGTTTTTCCCCCCATGCGTATGGGATGTCTGCATCCAAGAGCAGCAGATGCCAACTAGCAAACTGCAGCCCCCAGCTGGACCTGAGGTGATGAAGGGTTTCCCCTGTGAGCCGGGTGGTATCGATAGCCCAGGGTTTTCAGCTGCTTTCTCATGTGAATGAGGCCAGGACAGGCATCCAGCAGGTTTTACACTCCTAATGGAGGACAAGAAGCCAAATGGCTCCTGGTTTTTTCCTCTCTCACTTTGTGTTGGCCTGTGGGAGAAGGAGAAGGGGAGAAAAAAATGTCTGATTTGTTTCACCAATTTTTATCTCACCTTTTCCCTCAATGAGATAAGCTCAGATGGTTTCCCAATGCAGTTCTAACGCAGCAATCCCAGCAGACCTGCAGAAGCAGGAGACAGTCCACTACTGTCAGGTTCTCCAGCTTGCTGGGGGAGCAGAGAGGAAGAGCTGGAAATATAGAGAATTAAAAATAGGGAGGTAAATTAAAAAGGGAAGCAGAAAGGTTTTAAAATTATGCGAAGAAAAAAAGAAAATGTGCAATAATGAAAAAAAAGAGTGGTACTGAAAAGAAGAGAAAAAGCCTGTAAAATTACTGCAGAGGAGTAGGGAAAAGCAGGAGTGAGGAAGTATTAGTCGCTGAATAAAGTGCACAAATCTCCTTTTAATGGTGACATACCTTTTTTCTTTATGATGATAAGTGATGATTCAGGTTTAAAGCTAAGATTAGAATGTCTCATTACTTTGGTTCTTGGAAAATATAGAATAAAAATTCATCCTTTACTGAGCATTAAGTACCTTCAAGTGAAAAGTTGTTGCAATTCATGAGAATGGTAATTAAGCTTAATTATAACCTAACTGACCTTCTGTGGTGTTAAAATGTTGGCAGAACTTGTTTGTCTTGGCAAGCCACTGTCTCCTAGAAACGTTTCTGTTCTGTGTTTGGCTTAGAAAGTTCATTGCTATATGGATCTGCATGTATGGTTTTCTCCATCACCCATCAAAGGAATAGACAGATCTGAAAAGGTGTCACTAAAAGTATGTGGAATTACAAGACTGATATCATCAGAGGTAGAATTAATAGATAATATCATTACCTGGATATTACTGTGAATAACCTAAGCCTTGCAATATTGTTTATCACACGTTACTATTTGAAAAATAAGCTGTGGGAGTGTGTTTCTTTTGTCTCTGTAACGATTTATGTTATACTAGTAATATGTGTCACCAGAATGTTTCCCAAGGCATTGTATTTTCAGTTTCCTTATAGATCTTACTTTTCTGATCCCTAACTGAAATTTAGATGAGATTCAGAGAATACCAGAGACTTAATTAAAAAAAAAAATGCTTGTAAGAATAATACAAATCAAGGGCACATCACGGAAATACAAAAATGAGACACGGTCAGAATTTCCCATCGAGTGGGGAAAGAGTCTGACTCTGCAGAACACAAGGTGGTTTTTGCTGAGCGCAGTGGCAATGCTGCTGAAAGCAGTGTACAACCCAGGGCGGTTGTTTATCTGCTGTGTTTGCAGAATGGAAACAGATCCCAGTCCTTGGTCAAACTTCATTACAAACAGTGCCAAGCACGGGAGATTCTAATGCTGAAACGTTGTTCTTCCTTTCAAAGAATAGAAATCTGAGGGGTGTTGCTATAAACATTTTTTTTGGTATTTTTATATTTTAATATATATAATATACTAAATATGTATAATATAAATTAAAATAACATCTATAAAGTATGTGAAGTTTTTACTCCTACTGGATCAGAGTCCCTCTGGAGAGGGGCATTCATAGTAGCTCAGTGTTCATTCAGCATTACCATTTAGGAAGTTTCTGATTTTTGAAGGAACCAGTGGAAGCTTGTGCTGAGCTGTAAAGAGGGCAGCAGCATTTGAGATTTGTGGCTGAACAGATGAGATGAAGGCTGCTCTTCAGGAAATCACAAAATCATGCATCCTGCCATCTTTGGGACCAAGTGACCATACTGAGAGAGCTTCTGAGCAATTACAGCCTCGCTCAGTAATGTTGAAAGAGAGTTTTTAAATTTACAGAGTGGGTTTGTGTCAGATTACGTTTTCTTTGCAGATCCGTAACATTTTGAAGCTGATTTTCCTCTCACAGGTTAAGTACTTTTTGCAGCCCCGGTCAGTGATGACTTTTGATATTTGATTCTGAACTTAAGTCATGCTCATTGCTGATAGACTTAATCGTTATTAATTTCAAACTTGGCAGTGGTGTTGATGTTTCACCGTCAATGGCTTAAGCTTTTGGTTGCTAAGACTAGCCAATGCCCTTGAAATGTAAACATCCACAGATTTTCTTTCTTCCTCTAGAGACTGACTCTTTGGGTTTGATAGCATTAGTGTTTAGTGTCATTTCTCCTTCCTCCACCCTCTGGGATGGAGAATGAGTTTCCTTCCTGCTAGGGAGGTGCAGCATATGTAAAAGCTTCTCAGTTATCTTGAATTTCATAAACTATTGGAGGACCACTCAATAATGACTCTTGATTAGCCACTAGCGAAAAAAGTATGTGAACTTAAATTATTGCAATTAGACATGGCAGCGTTGCTGAATTCCCATCAACAGCTGGGGCTTAAAGGTGTCTTGAAAGAGCAGCTTTTCCTCAAAGATTAGGGCAATAGTGAGAGAGGCTAGTTTTGCTCTAATAATCGTAGGGTTATTTTTTAAAGGTGCTGGGGCAAGCATTAGCTAGGGATATAATTAATCCATTCATACAAGCTTTTAGTAATTTTGTCGTATTTATTAGTTCTATAAGAAGCCTCATGAATCCAGAGAGTCAGATACAGGATAAATTTGCATTTGGCGTTGCTCTGCAGCTATGTCTTATGTGAACTTGGGCGGGCCCTTGTGACTATCTGATTTCAAAGGCTTGCGCTTTTCCTGATACTCTGGAGATCAGTGAGTTTGTTTTAGCACTTCTCCAACTTGCTAGATTGCTTGACTTTTAATTTCTACCAGGGCCTGACCTGCCTCTAAGTGGGATTCCTCTCCTTGACCTAAATCAGCGTGTCTGTAAAACTGAACGCTTACCGATTGATGCTAATAGTTGGACAGATCCTCTTCATTTTAAAGGAAGCCACTGTCTCTGTTCGTGGCAGATAAAAATTGTCTCGTTGTGTTACCTTATCATTATCCTTGTGCAACTTCAGTACCCCACGGCATCTGATGAAGCCACGTCAGTTTGTTTGCAGTTCCCTAGCAGCCCCGGCATTACTCAGAAACTCTACAAAGCCCTCTGTTGCCATGCCCACACCTTTCCTATTTTTAGGGTGTCGGTATGCCAGCAGTTATTCTTGTTGGGAGTAGGTGGAGAGAAGATATTTGCTCTGCAGATTTGGTGCTGCTCAGGGCTATTCTGTCCTCAAGCATGTTATCTTTTGTAGAAGGCAAAGCTTGCTGTTAGGATATATGAGGCTGAAAAATTGTTCTGCTATGATGGACCTGTTGTTGCCCCACATTTTGTAAATAAATTCTCTTCGTCCTGGTGTTTACAGCCTCCACATGGCTGTGTTGGTTTTCTCAGTCTCGCTGCCCCTTCGATGTACATCTGTAATCCTTCATCTCTTGCTCATTCTTCCAGACACTGATGGGTTCTGTTGCTGATCTTTGAACTCCTGTGTCTGTGATCGTTCTGGAAATGCGAGACCTGGAACCAAACATGCTGTGTTACTGGAGCCGCCTTCCTGCTTCACGCTGGAGACGTCTGCATTTCCTTCCTGCTCCATGGCACTCTGCTTTGGTTTATGGGCAACAACATTGGATTCGTCTTTGGGCCATACTACACTGGGATTTCACATTTAATTGGCTGCACACTAAAAACCTTTGCTTTTTTTTTTATTTTTTCCCCCCGTTATTTGGTTTTCTCTTAATGACAGTGTTGGCACGAGCTTGCCGGCTGTAACCATAATACATTTTTCACTGACTCTGAAAGGGACAGTGCTTCTTATCCTACTTCAGCATGGCTGCAGCAAGTCAAACACCCTCGTGTTTCAGGGTTGGCTTTATGATACACATTTCCAGATGTTCGTGTTCTCATTATCATCTGATTATTCAAACTATGCATTTAGGATTCTGTGAATGTCATGTTACACTCTCGGTAATAGCACCATATAGCTTTTGCCTGTTTAATCAAGACGTCTGGTGGCAGCCCGACTTGATGATTTTCAGTCCCTATGATATACTCATTGACTTCTGGATTCACTTTTCTGTGTCTTGGTGGCAAATGATGTGCAGAAGTGTGTTGGAGCTGTGCCAGTGTTTTTTCTAACCCCCGCATGACATCCACAGGATGTCATATTGTGCTTTTAAACCATTATTAACTTCTTGGTGGGTTAGCTGCTTTTTATGGTTCTAATACAACAGTTTGCTGCTTTGCAAGAAGCATGTTAACATCTTACTTTAAATTGACTGTTTCTTACGTATAGCTCATCTTTTTTTTCCACCTATGAATATTACAGCTGTCAAGACTTGAGTCATCTAGGCTTTCACTGAAGAAGACTCACTAAAAAAGAAGGTCAACAGTTTTCAGAATTCAGAAGTCATGGCTCTCAGCGAATGAGCTCAGGCACTGCACAGAGCTGATTTATACGTTATGCTGCTTCCAGTGCCAGAGCGGGTACTGAGGCTTCTTTAGCTGTTACTGGAGGTAAACTTGTCAGTTAAAGCTGATGCTGACAAATAATAGTATTATTTACTACATAATTCTAAAAATAGCAACCAAAAGTAAGAACAGAAAACAACTTGAAGTAGCGTGGAGACAGTCTTAGCTATTTTTACCAAGAATTTCTGGGAAGAAGATGAACCGTACGAATATATTCTGGGTATCTGTAATACTATCCTGGAAATGCTCCAGATGGACAGAATTAGTTTTTTTTATAATTTCAGTCATTTCTAGCAAGTCCTCTCAGTACTGTTGTATCAAGTTGTGAAGGTCCTAGGTACTAACAAATATTTTTGGATGTATTTTGGCATTTCTAGCTTGCTGGGTAAGCATCTCTGGTTTCTAGAGAAAAAAACCTGTGATTGCTTTGGAGATTGTGAAATGTCAGGTTTTACGACTTTCAGGCTTAGTTATACGTGGAAGATCTCAGATGTTGCAGATATTTCTGTGGTACTTTCAACTTATTCGGAAATAGGAAATTTTAGAAACATCAACGATTGCGTGATTTTCCAGCCAAATTACTAAATCCTAATGATGCAACTCATTCAACTGAGCTGTGGAAAAGCAGCCGGACTAACACTACTTTGCCTGAACCAAGCCTTTTATGGTTTAGCTATTAATATTATTCTGGGTAAACTCTTTTCTCCAGGGAAAGGTTTTGGAGTAGCCCTAATGGATGGCTTAAGAGGAGAAAGCAAGGGAAGCTCATGTCCACGCTAAATTTGTCTTGGTCAGAGTCAGGAGCTGTTCTATCTTTCTAAATCTGCTTGTCGTCCTATTTAGTTTATGGCAGAGGAAAGAGATTTCTTCTTGTAATTTCATAACTATAAAGGGTCACTAAATGTAACAAAAAGGGAGAAATAGATTAGGAAACTCTAATCCTGCTTTACAGCTCCAAATCAAATAGTTCATCTTTCTCCATCTTTGAATTAATTTCATGGAAGGTCACAAGTACATATCTCAAAAGCATATTTCAGTAAAAGCTGCAGAGTGATTTACTTTGAAACCTTCTGTCTCTTTGCACTTCTACAGTTTTTTCAGTGTGAAACAAAGCTGTCAAAATATTTACTTGGGCATTTGGTTCAAACATTCTCATAGGGAAATGCTGTATTTAATAGCATCATTAACATGAATTCACAAATCCTTTCATCTGACTTCTATCATTTACAGGATCAGCTGAAAAATATGTTATCAGGTAACAATCCCCATATTTAAAGGGTGGGTTTTTTTTTAAATATTTTTTCTATCTTTCCCCTGTTATAGTAATGGTAATTTGCTTTTCTATAATACCTTTCCTGATAGCATATAGTAACTGTATTTTGACAAAATAAATTAAAAATATTTTGACACTAATTTATTCACTCTTGTTAGGACAGCTTTTGAGAAGTTGTTATATTACTCCATTTTTCAGATGGATAAATTAAACAGTGATGAGGTTTGTGACTCACCAAAGTCCTTGTGCTATCCAAAGGTCTCCTTTCAAGCAAGTGACACAAGGGAAACTAGACATAACTTTCTTCTCATCTGAACACAGGCTCTGTTTTCTTTGGCCCTAAACCAACGTCTGGTCCCAACAGACCTGTAGGATTTTTCTCAGTTCCTTATTTTGAAAGAGGAGTTTGCATGGATTTTTTTTAATTTTTTTTTTCCCTGTAGTGATGTCTCAAGACATTCCTAAAGGCCACTAGCACCTATACTAATTGCTGGGTGGGCATGCAATGTATGGATTAATATTCCAAACCCTTCTAGATGTTCTGGGAGAGGTTTCTGTCTTCCATGGTTGGGGTGACCTTGCAGTTGTGGCCCTTTGTACTATTGCTGCAAATGACCAGAGCAGCTTTATTCCACTGTATTGCTGATAAAACTGGGAACAAAAATTCCCAAGCTAGCCAGCTGGAGGTTACAGACATCACTTTTATTCTCAGTCACATACATAAGATTTTTCTCCTGCATATGATCTTGTATCAGGTGAGATCGATGGCTCTTAAAATGACTCGGTCTCTTGTGCCTGAGGAGGCTTCCCATGCATTCCTGGTGAATCGATTTTTTTTCCCAAAGTTGAGTTTGCTTTTATTTTTTTTATAATTTTTTTCAGTAGGATTTTTAAGATTCCTCATAGATTTTCACATGTGCATTGTTGCAGCTATTAGCAGTAATTAACTGTCGTGCTGTAAAGTGCTTCCTCACATGGGGAAAACAAGATTGCACGTGTTAATTCCATAAATATTGGGGTAAAAATAGTTAAAAGTTTATTTGCTTGATTCTCTTTCCTATAAAATAACGTCTTGATTTCCAAACGTAGTTAAGAAAATTTAATGCATCCTTTCGTAATGACTCTCATTTCCAGTAAAATAAAATTTACTATAAATGAATTTTCTTAACAGTTTATTAAATGTAGTCATTAGATACTTCTCATTGAGATCCAGCTTTCATCAGTCCATAGTATTATACAAAAGAGGTTGCATCTAATTAAGGCATAAGCATCTTTAATATATTATTTCATCTGAAATTACTTTTAGAAACCTTGTAAGATATATTAGGGAAATTCAGAAGCAGAAGTCTGTAATAACAGTCTGCTTCAGGACCGTATCCTGGCAGTAACTAGACCCCTTTCATTGCTCAACACTTTGCACATTCACTTTTCCCTTTGTCTTGAGGAAAACTTTTGCATTATTCAGGTTAAATAAAACCGGAATAATTAAAATTACCCATTTCACATATAAGTATTACAACAATCTACCTCTTAATATTTTTAAACTAAAAGCAGATTGCGGGGGTTATTTACTGAATTTGATTAAAATACCATTTACAGGGAGGGTTTGTTCAAGGAGTATGAAGCATGGCTCTTTCCTCCTAGCCTCTGAAGCCTGCTCTCCCCTGGCTCTCCAAACCCCTTGTCTAACGCCTGGCTCTGAGCCGAGACATCGCATCCTTAACCCATCTTCTGGATTTGAAAAAAGGCATTTTCTGGTCGCCCGTCTTCTTCCATTCAGGTTATGTTCTTGACATGGCAGAAGTGCAGAAGGAAGGTGTTAGGTCTTCTCTGTGTCATAAAATTTAGATTGAGGAGAATTAACACTGCTGCTCACTTCCTCAAGAACATTTAAACTATTTATCCAATACTCAAAATAGTGGAGAGTAGTTTCATAGCTCTAGGGAATCATTTAGTCTAGTCAGCCAAAGCCAAAATTAAAATTTAAAATGCAATTGGCAATGATTATTAATCAATTAACTCCAGGGAGCTGTCAAGGCCTTCTAGCCAGAGTTAGAATAACAACCAATATTTTAGAAATAATAAAACTGGATCCTTAATAAAACTTGTCTCCTGCTTCACACATTTATTAATATGATGATGCCCAAAAAGGTATCAGTAATTACTTTTTTATGAATAAATTTGAATTGGAATGAGCCATCTGCAGGAAGGAGTAATTGGCAGATCAGTTTCTTTAAGTGTAGATGACTTAAAATCGTAGTAATGCAATGCACAGCGCAGGATGGTGGAAGAGGAGATTGTGTTACTGTCCTGAATACCATAGTACACCGTCAGATTTTATTATGCAGTGAGATACCTGAACACACCAGCTAAATCCAGAAAATGCAAGTGGGCTGTGAACTGCTGTCCACTTTTAAGTTGATTACGGTGTTTTCATTGGCTTAAAACTCTTCTGGCAAAGAAAGAGTAAATCATTCTGTAAGGCACTGGTTACAACTTAGAAAATTCAAATGGCAAAAATTCAAAATTCAAAATCCAAATTTGACTTTTCTTAGCAGCTTTTTGTAATATTGTATAGTATTCATAGTAGCTTTTTTTTTTTTGTATCGACACCCAGAACAAGACTAGGGTATGTTAATGCTCCAGTAGCTGTATACCCGTGACTGGTTGTTACTGTTGTAAGTTTGTGGCACTGAACAGTAGAATTGAATCTTCTAGGTCTAGCTTGAAAGGATTTGCATTGCTTATCCTGGTGAGCAGTAAAATCCAGTGATTATTTGCTCTTGCTGAGAACCTCCCCAGAACCTGGTCTTCTCCCAACAACATGGAATTATACAGTCACAAGCAGTGATTTCAGCCTGATTTCGATCTACATGCTCTTCAAAACATCTTTCGAAATGCAACAATTAAAGATTCAGAAATTATTTTTTTAATTTGTTCTTAATTGTTTAATCTCTTCTTAATTGTTTAATCTCTTCTGTTTTTCATTTCTTCATTGATGTGCCAGGGGGAGAACCTTTAAAAGTTTTAAAAGCTGATTTAAAATAAAAAAGCAATGAAAATGAGCTACTGGTTGCAACTGAGCTTGAATCCATGCCTTGGCAGGAGGATGCTGTACCACAGTTGGTCATTATGTGGTGTAATGGTAAGGCAGAAAAGAAGTGACCGTATTTTTTTTTTTTTTTTCTGGATCTGGTAGCATATCCCTCATCTGAGAATCAGAAAGCGTTTATATAAATGGATTGTTGCCAACTTTTGAAAATTATTTTACTTGCAGCTGGCTTCTTACATGATTTTCAGACAGGCTATGGGGCCCTCTTTATCTCCTCGTACCCCCCGGGATGTTCTTCATGGGAGGGAGGCATAACAGTTGTTTTCATTTTCCCTTTCCCTTATTTCTGGTCTGGGCATGAGTGTGTTTAGAATTAAGTGCAAGAAAAGATGGACATCTGGCGAGGAGATGGGACTTCAGCACAGCGTTGGGATAGCTCTTGGATGCGTATTCCTTGCAGGATCAGTACAGTTTGGCTGTGAAGGGCTCAAATTCTAATTTTTATTCTTCGTCCATGATAGTTCAGCTCCTGCTTTGACTTCTTTTTACGAATGTGTGTGTAAAATAAAAAGCCCATTTAGCTTAATAATATGGTAATATTAGCTGTGGGTTTTCAAGCCTACTGCTGACCTTTTTGTTATTACTGAAAACAACAGAAAATTTTCAGCTTATTATTAGTTATGTGTATATATATATATTCAGATAAAAATGCAATTTTGCTGCAGGCAGGCTAATACAGATACCAGCAACTAAATAACTGTACTAGAAAAGGAATTTTTTTAAAAAATGGTAAAGGTTTTTTTCCCCAGTGGAGTGCTGGTGGCATTTGCGGGTGGGTTGGTGTCTATGAAAAGTTGACAAATTGAACCACAGTAAGATACCCTGCGTATATTGAACCATATATAAGAGAAATGAAGCTCTGTTGATGACCTGCCGTATGATTTTGAGGTATTGTTACAATTTTCTGGGTCAGCTTTCCTTTCCACTTATCATCCGTCTCATCTGTTTATAGTTGAAGCTATTCAAGGGAATGTTCACATGTTGTGTTTGAACCGTGCCTATAGTGGGGGAGGAAGGGGGTTTCGAACTTGGCTGAAGCGTCAGGATGCAAACATAATATAAAACGTTACAAATAATGGCAAATGATAAAAGTAAATATAATAAAAGATAGGCTGTGATAAACATTTTATGTAGATTTAATCAAAGCATTGCTTTAAAGCACAAAGGCCCTTTCCTTTTCCTTTATGAATACTTTCTGAGAAAATTCTGTGACCCATCTAGTTTGTTGTACAGATACAATCAGATACCATCTGTCCTTATATTGGACATCAGGACAAGAATGGGGCACTAAAAAGCATGTTTATTTCTTCCTGCAAGTGTGATTCCTAAATTAAAAAGAAAAAAAAAAGAAAAAAAAAAAAAGCACCCTCCACCCGCATTTTCACAAGTCTTTAGTCATTATACTGTGTCTAAACCAGATGGAAGAATATATTAAAAATTGTTTTTAAACCACAGATCGAGAAATGGTGCCAGGATTTTCTACCAAAAATATGGCATTGATTCTAAAATCTGTTGACAATTTTAGAAAGTTTTCTTCTGGCAAAAGAGCTCCATTAGTGTTTCTCCTCTTCCAGGAAAATAAGGAAAACCTTTATCTGAGTCATAATTTAATTAGCTTCCAAACTAGATTTGAGAATATCAGTATAAATATATTAACTTTCTCCAGGAATTGGAGTTGGGAGATAAACAGTCATCCATAATGCAAGAAAACAACAGTGAAAACTCTTTCTTACATCTAGATCTTGAGTCCTGCCACAGGCTAGTGTGTCTAAGCTTTTAACTACAGCCATTCTGGTCAAGTCTTTGAAAATCTTTTTAGCATTTAATTTTTGGATATTTTTCCAAATGAGGAAAATCAGGATGACGTGCACTTGAAATGAGATTTCTTCTTATCTTGTATTGAGCACTGAAGCACAATGCAAGGCAGCTGTCTGGGCATGCAGGTGTTGACAGACATTCAAAACCTATCTTTTTAAAAGGAAATTCATTTTAGATGCCCCTGAGAGAAAGAGAAGAAATTCTGCATACCCCCAATAAAAATAAACACTTTCACCTTCCCCTTTAAATAATTGTATGTGTTATGACTTGACAAAAATATATTATTCCTACTTCCCTATGTGCACTATAGGGCATATATAAAATTTTCATCCACATCCATATATTTTTTAATATATCCATATAAAAACCCCATCCATAAATGGCCCTTCTCCCACAAGAAGGAGTTTATGCCAAATTTCTGCTCCCTCCATGCTGCTTCCAGCGGTTCCAGGGAGCCTCTTTGAGGTGCCGGGTTCCTGTCCTCACCTGTTGGCCATATGTGCTGTCACACTCACCGCCAAACTGACCTGATAACAGCATTCAGAATTTCCAAATTTGGGCCTTATAAGGGCAGTGAGCTTGCCTTAAACATAAGGGCATGGTGTTTTAAAGTCCCTGCTATTGCATTGTGAAATATTACAGCAGATCACTTGATTGCCAAGTGTTTCAGCAAGGCTTTTAATATCTTTAAGGGAATTTTTTTAGAGTATGGTTGTTCTTTATTGAGGAAGCACCTGTTATCCACATTTTACGGATAAGGCAGTGAGCACAAAAATGATACTTTCTGTGCTGTTTTCAGAGCACTTGGGGAATAAAGTGCTTAACTTAATTCCTGCAAGCCTTAATCTTATGTGCTGGAACTTCTCTTTAGCCTTCCTTGCAGAGCACACGGAAGAACAAAAATGATCCTTAAGGACAGGTTTCAGGGTGATGAATAACTGAGTGTATCAAAACAGAAAAGTGCCCAGATAAATGGGGTGGGAAGAATGTGACAATTTTTGTATAGCGTTGCTGTACACTGCTTTTAACGTTTTCAATAGATCTTTTCAGTAGAGCCCTGAATATGGAGTAATCAACCAGATCTCTTGGTCTGTTCCTCCTTTGAGATTCCATGAAGCTTGAGAGAGTAAGACATGAAGGTAAATCCCAGGAGAGCAAAAGACCTGGTCCTCAGGGCTGGAGGAACCTTTCAGATTAATCCCCCAATGCTAAGCCTGGGCTGTATGCTGGAGAAATCTAAATTTGGTGGCACTCTGCTTTACCTTGGATGGATACCGGGTCTGGAGGGTGATCAGAGGTGGGCTGGACAGTCAGTGTCCAAAACTGGATGCAGATGTCCTTGCGTTTCTCACGCAGCAGCACTCTCGTGCCCACTGGAAGGTTATCAGCAGCCACATGTCTTTGTTTCTGGTTTCTTAAGCCTTGTCTCCTCCCCAGTAATCTTTTCAGCTGAATGAGTAAAATGGTTGGTTCTCAGCACAGTGCTTTTCTACACGTAGGAGACTGTGACAGCTTTGTAGTGTTTTGTCCTGGCCAGTAGTCTAAGCAGAGGCATTGTGTTGCCTTCCTGAATCCAATTTGTAACAATAATGTTTTTCTGTGTTTCTGGAACCAATTTGACTACTTTCCCTTCCCCTTCTCCTTCTGCTAGGACATCCCAGGGAGTGCTCTGCCCTGCAGGCTACCAGTTGTCTTCTGTTTGCCTGCTTATGCTGCATGTACGCAGAAAATGTCCTGTTTTCTGTCACAGTGTTGAGAAGGGATGCAGTTAAGCATTTTAAAAGCAAATCACATCTGTGGTGAGCAGCTGGAAAGGTGCAACTCAGCCATGTGATGGGAATAGATTTGTGTGAGATTGCTCTAATGTAGAGACTAAAAGTCCTTTACGAGATAGACCAGTGAGAATCTTGGGCAGCTTTTCTACATGAGGCTCTCATGCTAAAAAATAAAACCCCAAATGTAAAATTCCCTAAGCTGCCTGATGCATTTGATTCATTTCCTCTGTATCTTCCATTTCAAAGCCATTTAGGAAGATCATTTGCACAAACATAAAAGTTCTCTTTAACTAAAGTCAACCAATATGTTTTTTCTATGAGCTAGAGCTCATAAGAAAGATTCAAACATTAACTGTGTAAAGAAGGCATTTAGTGTTTGTGTAATATATTGAAAATTAGCCCTAGGCATGCTGGAAAAAGACATAGTTTATACATGTATATTTTTCATCCAATTCCATAGTTAATATTAAATCTGGACATAGATGCTCCTGAAGGCTATCAAATTAATTCAAACTGTGAAAGAGGTTGTGATTGTCTATTAAAAATTTTTTTTTGAACTATAATATAGTTGGCTTTACCCTGTGTATTTAATCCCTCAGAGGAAAAGCCTTTTCTACTGCTGTATGTCAGGGAAGCTTATCTGCATATAAACAGCAAAATGAGACCTCCCTTGTGTTACAAAGCTTTAACTTTTGTAGTTTAAAAGTTAAACATTTCTAAAAATGTACTAATTATGTCATTCTGATAAAAGGAGATACACCTCTCGCTTTGTCACAGAGTGATACTTTCCACAGGTTTTAAAGCTGCCATAGGAGTAGGAAAAAAGCTGTCATGGTCATACGAATCAGTGGAAAACTTTTATTTTAATATCTGTTGGGGGGTCCAATTACAGGGAGCAGCTGCCACATTATCTGTCTTAGAGATTGCGCATCCATTTGATAATGAATGTTTTGCCCGCAGTTTGATAGGAATTCAGGTCAGGAGAAGGACCGTTTTCCTGAAAAGGGAGAAACAGGAATTGGTGTAACTGTGGATACCAGTTAAAATCTTGGGAGCATTTTCTGAAAATATGAGTACACCCATAGTCTGTTAAACAAAGTACTACTTTTTTTACCTTACTCATTTTAGTAGTTGATTCTAGGAGGACAGAGTGCAAACCAAAAGAAATGGTTTGTGAGGCTCTGGTGCTATAAGGGGCACAAATGTACTTTCTGTGGTTGATTATGTTGTATGAGTATTTGTTGTTTATATTAATTATTGTGGTGTATATAGAATGAAACCGGTCAGGAAGACTGGCTGAAACTTTTGCTTGTTTCTACAGGAGAATTCAGTAGAGTGAAAGTCAATGTGGGATCTTAGATGCTGGAGTATAATGGCTTGCCTTAACATGTGGAAGAGAGCATATGGTTTTGGTAATAGGCTAATAAGAGCAATTAACCTTATAGTGCACTCATTTGTTACTCTCAGTTGTTTATAAACTAGGTAATAAAGATATTTTAACATCCTGTAGCTTTATAGGAGATTAGTGAAATCAGGCTGTATTTTTCAAGTTAATGTCTAACAGTACTCAGGTGATGGTGTAAGTGATAGAAACATAAAATTAGCAGAGAATAAAATATTCAGAGTACTGTGTGGTATATCTAACCAATTAATTGTGAATGTATAAATACATAGTATAATTTAAAGAAACAAAAATATGTATTAAAGATTTTCATTAGAAGAGGGACTGTTTTCAC
>VZTO01008509.1:100535-239310 GCA_013400615.1 Syrrhaptes paradoxus
CCATAATAATATTTTTTTATTTTGATTCTATAACTTGCAGCGGTCAGCTCTTGGGGGCTCCTGCTTTTGCACAGTATTTGTTTTGCAAACGTTTGCCTATTTATTGACAATGTCCCCAAAGAGACCTCTACATCAGTTCATTTGTGGATTTAATTTGAGCATGTAAAATGTGGTATATTGTGGTTATTAGTGTTTTCTGTCTCCTTCCTCGTCTACTCTTATATGTCTGATTTTTACCCGATATGTTGGTTAGGATATTTTTATTGAGTTTAGCTAGTGATAACCCTAAGGAGTTGTTGCTGCTTTTTCTTTATCCTGAGTTTGAAAGTCAAGACAGTTTTTTTTTTTCTTCTGGGTTTTCTGCAGAAGCTTCCATGAAACCCTTCTGTACAAATTTGTGGTCTTGGTTTTTTCTCTTTCATTGAATTGACTGAACAATGTATTTGCTGGTGCAGCAGTCACTGGATATGAGGACTCTTTTGCTTTATTAGACTTGACAGTGTTTAAACAATACTAATTCTTGTACCCAGCTGGCTTTTCAATTGATTTCTGTGCTCTCTGTTGCTGTATAAAACAAGCTGGAACATTGAAGACATCTTGCATGCTACCCTCTGGAGACTTGTTTTTCTTTAGATAAAAATCAAATAAGTGTAAACTTTGCTAGCTTTTCTCCTCATATTTTCTTCTGCATCTTTAAATGATATTTGATTGTACTTGCAAATTTTGTACGTGTTAAGATGCTAATTTTCAAGCACCTACCTTTAAAAAGCAGTCTTCATTTTATAGTGAGATTTGCTAGTTTGCTCATTTGTTTATAGAAATAAATAGGTCTCTTCATCTAAAACAGAATATACCAGCTTTAAAATTATGTTCAAGAAATACATAAATGTGCCATTTTAACTCAGCTAAAATATTTGTATTTAAAATGTGTTTGTTAACCAGTCAAAGAATATTTGCAAATGTTAGTAATTTGTTCTACCTGCTCACTTCTAACAGTATTGAGGCAACCTGATGTTTTGAGCTAAATATTGGAATCAGAGTTCCTGGGGAGAGTGAGACATAAAAAGCATATTCTGTCCTGTAAATGTCAATATTTAAGTCACACCTTTAAACAAGTCTGAGCCTTAAAACAGACGCTCCTGAAATGTGAACTTTTGCTGTTCTAGATCAGTCAGCAGGTCTCCTCTGGTGGGCTTCAGCCATCGCTGAGGTGACCATTCAAGCACCAGTTTCTCATTCCAGTCCTCTAGAGGCTGCTCAATTTCATATGAGTTTCAGTTTATTGGGAAATATCAGCTTTCTGAAACCCAAACTTGACTCCTTATCCACTCCACCTCCTCACTCGGGTACCCTGCAGCCAGGGTGAGGATTTGGGGCTCTTGCTGGTCATGGATCAAATGAGGGCAATGACCTTTCACAGAGGACTGCTCAAAGCTGAGGAGTGGGGCTTGATTTTTAACTTCCAGGAATCAGTGCTTTCTGATGAAAATTTATAGCGTTCTTAGCCTTCATGTCTTCCTATAATCTTTTTGCTTTTTGCACAGAAGCCAGGTAGCCATCCCTTGTGTTCTTTTTTGCCACTCGTACAACATGTGTGCTAATATCTGGTTCACACAGTGTCATGAAACTCCACATCGTGCAAAGTCACTTGGAGTCCTTTGTAGGAAATATTGTATGAAAAATGAATATTTTTATCACACAGTATTTCATTAAAGTATATATATATTTTTTTTACTTTACTACAGCTGGTCTGAAAACCCAGAAGAATGGAAGTTTCAAAAGACAAGACAAACCTGGCTTCTCTTGCACATGTATGATAAGGAGAAGGTTTGTATTAATGCTGCTTCTTCACAGAACAGAAGTGATATGAAGTTTTATACATTAGTTATAGCTATTCTTTATTAACCAAAAGTTACTAGTACTAGCCATGCGCTTTTCTAATACTTTTAAAATAATTTATAAATTGCTATGTTTTTATTCAAAATACTGAATTATTTTAATTGCTTATAATTAATCTTTTTATTTTGTTGTTGATCAGACTCCTGTGTATCCTAGATTTTTACGCTTATTATATGCCAAGCAGATTAATGTTTTATATAGATCTGGAGCCTTCTGAGAACTTGAGTCATATTCTTAATTTGAATTTCTGAATGTGGAACCACGATTGCTTCAGATATCTGGCTCCATGGAAGATGTACAGCCATATTGCCAAGATGCTAAAATAGCTTTCTCATTAAAATAGAAGTGAAACCTGATGTTGATTGTAAAAAGCATAAAGTATAACCAGAAGCTAGGCTTGCATCGTTACTGAAATCCATTCATTTCATAACTTAAAAAACAACATAGATTGAATTTCCAATAAGCATCTGACTATTGTGGTAGCGCACGGAGGGTTTCAGGTTGTTCCTTTCGTTGTGCAATAGAACAAACATCCAGCCATTTGCACAGTGCATTCGTTTAGTTGACATTGTTAGTTTTTGCTGATTTTTTTGTGTGTGCACTTAAACATTTATGCACACCAATCTTCCTGGCCCAAATTACTCAGTAGCTCTTAAGCTAATCACCTGACATAGTGTTACCTTTATGATTAAAAAAACTTTTAGAGAACCATATAATTAAAAGCAGTTTCATACAGGCAAAAGGGTTCACACAGTGTAATACTTAAAAAGATTACTCGCAGAATACAAATTTGATTGTAGGTATCTAGATTGTTTGCACTGACGTCTGTTTTTAAGTTTCTCCTTTAAAAGTCTTTATCAACCTTTCAAAATCAGTGTATGCTCTTTAAAGCTACCTAGAAATTGTTTCACAGGCAGAACAATGTTTGTACTCTTTTACCTGTTTACTTTGGGGTTTGTGTTGAAATATACTGGGAAATAATTGACTGTAAGCTTTTGTTTTATGTATCAAAACACAGTTTAACACCTTATTTCTAAACATGGAAATGAAGCTTCCATTCTATTTTTTTTTTTTAAATCTGATGAAAGCAAATAATTTATTTAAATTCTCATATTTTGTACTGTTTATAATCAGAGATGCATTGACTATGAGCTTTAGATAATGATTAACATCTGCATCCAGATTCAGTAAAGTTAGTAGAACTGCTCAAGTGCTTATAATTAAGCATGTGATGAAGTCTTTTTCTTCATCAGGACTGTAGGGAGGGCAGACCAGCTTCTTTTGAATATTTTTTTATACCCAAATCCAACTTCCTGCCCATTACAGAATAAAATCTGTTGGATATCTAAGCATGACTGAAATACAAAAGGAGACATGAGTCTCTTTCCTTCCTAAGCCACATCTTTGATCTCACGGTGGCACTCGGATGCCTGCTGAAAAGCCCTGCAAAGGGATGAATGGAGTTTCCTGTACTGATAGGCCTCTTTCTGTAAGAAATAAGTTGAGATTTTGGAGTCCTTTGCAACATGAAGGTTTTTTTAAATACCTTTAGAACCCATCTGGTGGCTGGCTGACAGCTTCCAGCTATATACCTATGGTGTCTAGTTCCTTCAGGACCCAGTGAAAAATAAACACTAGAGCGTTTGTTGAACTCTGTCATCTGGCACAGCATTTTTAGAAACTATATCAGCTGGCTTCAGCTTCTGGACTGAAAGGCCCCGGAGGGGTTTCAGAAGCTTCCTCAGAAGGCAACTGAGAAAAGCAAGCTCAGCGGCAGTCAGCTGAAGTTTGCTCTGCAGGTATCTGGATTTGCTTTGCAAAATCTGTGGGCATCTGCAAGTCTAAAAAGCCTGAAAACACTTGAGTTACACAGTATAATTTAAAAGCAATAACCATTCTTTTCATGCTACCGTTTTGTCGTGTTTCCCCGCTTTTCCCAACGTCACAAAGCTCCTGAGCATTCAGGGGCTGATGGTAATTATCTACCTTTGGGGTGTTTCCATATCAATCAGCTCCAGTGCATGTTAACTTAGAACAGAGGCAAAGAGAAAAAGAAACAAGAAGAAGGTCAAAACAGTTTAACAAAAGAATAATAATGAAATCGTGTAAGCACCACTTGCACTTGCTGGAGCCGTGGTGGGAGATGTTGATATCCCATTTCAAGCCTGACCAAAAGCTGATCTTAGGGAAGGATTGTGTTCCTTCATGTAAAACCTCACCAAGAGTCCCTGAAATTTCAGCTCTTGTACTGCTGTATTTTAAGAATTAAAATCTGGATTTCATTAACTTTTTGCTGGTACTTTCTATGTGCTGTTGTCCAGTCATTGCTATGGCTCTATTGTGTGTGTAAGTTAGGAGGAAAAAATCTGGTATTATCTTGCCTACATGGTGCTGTGCTGTAAGCTCTTGCTGAAGTAACCCTATGTGTTGAAGAAAAAAAATTAGACTTTTTGAAGGTTCGAGCACTTATCCTTAGGGCTAAATGCTTTCTAAGCTTCAGGCAGCCACATGTCTGTCTGCACAGTTAGTATTTCTGAGTTCAGAGTAAAATTTTTAATTGCCCCTTCAAGCACTTTGCTTAAATGATATAATAATAACTGTAATTCCACACAGTGAGATATGACTGTACCACGAGGTCTGAGAACAAGAGGTGTAAATTATGTGGATAATTAGGCTCGGATTTGAAACACAGAAGTGTTTCTGAGCCTTAAAGACCTGGTACTGAGGATCTGCATTGAAAGAGCACTATCATGCTGGAATGGTTTGTGTCTGAATGGTTTTGTCTGTTAGTACCAGTTTACTGTGAGTAAAAAGGTTTCAAAACTACAGACATTTTTCCTTATGTTTAAATGTGTTTGATTCATATATTATAGCAACACCTCATATCTCATCCATTTCAGTGTTAGTCACTGTAAAATTAATTTTTTTTGTATCTGTATTGTTTCTTTAACACAAGAGTGTTTGTGTGAAAAACTAGAAAGATTTCCAGAGCATATAAGTTATGAGGCTGAATGCAGACTTTAGTTTTGATTTATGACTTTGTAATATCCCTGATTGATGAAGGCAGTGTTGGAATATTCTTTCTTCCTCCTCTTTTGGAGTGACAGAAGTTCTGGTGATCAAAGTTATGCTGCCAAATGTCGATGGAGAAGCAAGCTGTAAATTAAATATCTGTTGAAGCTCTGTCTTCTCTGAAATGTTGATACTTTGCAGAATTGAAACAGCCCTTGAGTAATTAGTCTCCAATCCTTTAAATACTTACGTATGTGTTTAACTTGACTCATGTCGAGTATGCCTTTTAAAGTTATATGTGTAAAGTTAAACATGGAGAAAAAATGTTTGCAGGATTAGGTCATTTTAACATCTCCTGATTCACAGCAAAAATATTCTCTTATTGGCTGAAACCTGTGCCACAGATACACAACATAAAGTTAAGATACACTTCAACAGATGTGCTCACCTAATACTTTTGAAAATACATTGGTTTGAAATACTGAATAAATCATTCAAAAGTCTTTGCTAGGTTATCACTAAGATTTTTTTAAATTTAATGACTATTTAAATTGTATGTTGTACCAGATAAGCTGAAATTTAACCTATGACTAGTTAATTAGAAAGGGAGTGAAACAGGGGTAATACAACTGTAGATGACTAACCTGCTTTTAATGTTGGGCATGTTAGTAGAGCCTATCAGTTTTAGTCAGCATGATTTAAAAATTATTTCCATATGTCTGAATTCAATTTGTTTTTCAAATTAAATTCCATTCCTTTGGATAAGCATTCTGTCAAAGTGCTGGATGGTGGGTGGCATCTCATCTTAGCAAACAAATAATTTTGGGTAGGGACGAGGATAATTCCAGCAAAATTCTTTCCTCAGACACGTGCATGCAATTCTCACGGAATTTAGTAAGGTTTGCATACATGTTTCCAAAAGTAGGATTTGGCTAGTGGGTTTTTTTCTTCCAACAACCCTCAGAGCCTTGAGCTCGCTGTCAGGGAGTGTTTGCATTTGCTGATCAGCATTTCCACATCTGCTTAGAATTTCCTCTCAGATGCTCTGCCCATCTGAGCACATGACAGTCCTCTCACCACCCTCCATCCCTCCCGGCGGCTTGAACCTTGGCAGGAAACGCTTCCACTCCTCAGAGCTGGGCACCGGCAAATGCAAAAGCCTGTGCAGGTCTCCTAATTGTCTTCCAGGTGATGGTTTGACATGATTGTGAATAAGTATTGAGAGATAAGAAAATAAAGTGTGGGTTTTTTCTTCCTTGTTTTTTTTTCTTTAAAGGTTCCAGATGAGTATTTCACCATTTTGCTGGATTATCTACAAGGGCTTCAAGGCAGTGCACGAAACATCACTGTGCAGAAAGCGGAAGCTTTTATGAAGGAGTTTGATGATTCCAGTGCAGAAGACCCAAACCTGTTGGAGAAGTGCGAACGCATACGACAAGTTCTACAACTGCTGTCCTGAGGGTGTCTTTGTGTCTTCATGGTTGTCAGGTGGAGAGAAGGATAGGATGTCATATACAGAGACTATAAATTAGTTGTAAAGACATATTTTCTAATAGGAATCCTGGTATTAAATTTTCAGGTTTTGGACTCATAATTGTTTCCAGTTGCAAATAGTTACCGTGTTTTGAATTGATGAAATAAAAATATCATATTTGTTCCATAGACATGCTATTTTGATTAAAAGTAATCCTACTGCATCTCTTTAGAAAAATAAACCTCTCTTTCTTGTTACTTTTTCTCCATCTCCCCCTGTAATTACTGTTAAATAAGAGGAGCTTTGCAGTTCTTAAGAAGAGGAGCAAAGGAACTATCAAAAAGCTGGAGGGTCTTTTGCAATGGCAGCGTTTGAAATGAGCGTACAGTACAGTGCTTGCCCAGCCAGCTGTAATCCATCACTTTCAGCTTTAGAAGGATGTCATTGGGATTTGGGAAAGATCATTTTCAGTCTGTTGAGCGTGGGTTGTATAACGCGGTTGCTTATTAGAACTTCACACGGTGATCTGGAGATACCATCAGCTTTGTTAGTTTTCCTTTTGTATTTTAAAGGTTTCAAATGCTTTATGGCAATTGTTTAGATATTCAGATAATGCACAGATGGGAACAGAGCAAATCCTTGGACTGTATGTAGTGAAATCATCTTGTACCTAAACTTACCCTACAGTGAGAAGTGCTGTGCTGCAACATTTTGTATCTAGCCTGCCAATAGTGCATTTTCATCTTTGTCTTGTAACTGACATCCAAAAGAGTTAATTGTGTTCATTCACTTTGACGTGGGACATTTGTCTCCTATGAACGTGCTGAAAATGAGGCTTTCAAGTAAAAACCAAGGACATTAATTACTCAAAAGTTGGATGATTGGCTTACTTAATAACACTTGTGTTCAGACAGCATTCTTGACCTGATTCTTTAATGTTTCTGCAAACACTGTTCGTACTTCATTAATAACAACTATATGAAATGTGTAGTGTTTCAGAAGAGAGGCTGTCTTTGGGAATTACGGCTTTAATTTGGATGGGTGCAGGAGGGGAGGATCTATGGATATGCACGCCTGATTTTTCAATAAGAAGCATTTGGGTGGATTTGACAGCCTTCACAGCCGTGGATTACTACAAATCTTTACAAGTATGAAATATATTACTAGTAACAAATAACGTATGCTTTCTGACTTCATGAAGATGATGATTTCAGCCAAAAAAGACTGGAGACCAGCATGTTCTGCTCTGACACAATAACCACAATGGATTTTAGCTCAGCAGTGAGCAGCACACAGCAGCAGCCCCTCTGTGGAGCTGCCGATGGTTCAGCAGCAGCTCAGGAGCGGTTCCTGTACCCTGGGGCAACAGCTGGATGGGGGCTGCAGAAGATGCAGGCAGTGTCGAAGCCGTTCTGAGGCCCAAAGCTGTATAAAACCGAGTTTCCAGTGGAAAAGTTGGTGAAAAGGGTCTGTAATAAAAAAGGTAATAGTGACATTAAGTGAACTAGTGAAAGATCTTTGTATCTTAATATGTCTGAGAATATGGAGCTGAGTAAAAACTACTGTTACTCCAAGCAGAAGCTGATATTTTTTTTCTTTCTGTCAGGAAAAATAAGAATTTCACAGGGATGAAGTTTTCAGTATCTTTTTGTGACTTTATGATTGCATTTTAGGTGTCAGAGAAGACTTTGTGTTCTCCCTCAAATATTTGAAAATCGCCACTTTTGATTTATCACACAAAAACATAGATCCTTGCTGTGCACTTAACATGTAGCTTTAAAAGCACCAACACATTGCAACCATATTTTGGAAAAGGCTTGTAAAAACGATTGTAAAGGTAAGATTAGTAAAAAAGGTGTGAATCTTTGATTTTGAGAGATTTGGCAAGATTTGCCTTTCTTGGTCCTTGGTTCTGGCCATATGCAAGTGTTGACAAATCTGTGGGAAGAGAGGCTTTGTAGATCACGGATGTCGTATTTCTTTTATATCAATTAATGCTAAAAGCACATAAGGCCTGCCAATCTGGAGTCCGTCTGATCAATAACATTTGGGAAAGAACAGCTAGAGCCTCTCACCAATGCAGTAACAGACCTCTGTGAGTGAGGTCCTGCTCTGCTCTCCTCTTCCTTGGCTGCAATTCTGACTTTCCCTTCAGTGGTACCCATTACTGGGTGAAGGACATGGTCTTTGGCCTCCGCTTCTTGCAGTTATGGAAAATTCAGAAGCTAAAAACTAAGGTAAGCGTCACTATAGTTGTGTTTGGTAGAGAAAGTGAAGTATGATGTTTTCTGCCACATCTCCTGGTGTATGGTACTCTTCAATAGTCAGTGGTGTCTGGAAATGGGGTACAAGGCTTCTAAAACTTCTGCTTTGTGTTGTTACTGTATATGTCTTGGGTTTTGAAGCTCAGTATGAAATATTTTAAGTGTTGTAGTGCAAATACGAAAGGATGCTTAATTGCATTTCACTTTTTTACGCTGGCCATTTTCTTAAAAAATCTTCAGCTGGTTGGCAAGGAAGTCATCTTCAAAACATCCATGAAACCTAAAACCAAACACATTTTGGGGAGATATGTGTTGCTAGGCTCATTTTAAAGACGAGATTGTGAGGACCTGGACAGCTTACCCAACACAGTGTGCAAATGCAATAACACCTCTGGTAACCAAATTCTGCCTTTCCCATGTGCTAGCCACCAGGCCAGCTTCTGCTTCCTGCTCAGTTTGGCATTTTAATTTAGGGGTTTATATTGCGTCATGAATAAATATAGTAAGATTTCCTCCGTGGCATTTTAAATTATGTATTTTAAATTATTATGTGTATAATCAGTTATTGAATTTCTGTAGCTGCTCAGAGCTGTACAGGAGATACAATCTGGCACTTCATTCACTTTGTTTTGTCTTTTGGTCACGCAGAATTTTCAAATCTCAGCATTGCTTGTAGCTGAGGCAATCGTATGGGCACAGATAGGACAAAATTGTGTCTCTGCCTCTGTTTAAATCAGTCTGCTGGGTTAATAAAGATTGCATCCAAGGCTAGAAGTAACAGTGTGTACAGACTGACAAATTACATCTTCATCTGCCTACTCTAATTGTCTTCTAGTTGAGTTAATCTCTATTGCGTAGCTCTGGCTGGAACAATTTGTATCCCAAGAGAATGCTGAAGTCAGGACTTCTAGGCAAAATAAAGGAACGTTAATTACTTAGAATAGCTTAAAGCTGGAACTGTTCCCTAATGGAAGTACTAATTACTCAAAATTTGACAATGTAAAAAGTTCCCTTTAATTTGGCTGATCCCTGCTATGGATTGTATATCTTCTGCTCTCTGCCCACAATTTTAATTTGTTATCGCCATTGTAAAATTACTGGGTAAATGAATTCTCTCTTCTTATTTGGAAAGGGTGTATCAGAGTTGTGTAGTTTATTTCCTTACTTCCCCTCACTGGAGAATAGCTCTGCTGTGTTTCTGTTGATTTTAACACAAGGTGACTCCTGCCTCATCTCCCATCATTTCAAACAGCTTAGAAATGCGCTGCTTTGGTTTGAGCTTGGCTTTTTTGTTCTGTTTTGTTTTGCCACTGAGTAAGGCAAAGTAATGAACATTAAGATCTACTCACATTTCTTCAAATCAGTGTCAGAAAAAAACAATCATAAAAGAGATTTAAGTTGCAAAGTCAAGCACTCAGAAAATTAGGAAACATAAGAATGGAAATTGTCTGTGTAATTTTAATTTTACTCCTTCACGCCTAAGTAGCATGATGCAACCTCTAACTGTGTGATCAGTTCTGTATTTTCCATTGTGTATAGCTGATAAGTCATTTATTCAGTGTTTTCCTTGTAGTTCTGTTCTGTAGTTCCTTTTCAAAATCTAGGTCTACAAAGCAGTACTGAAGCTAGAGAAATAACTTTGCTGTGTGGCTTTGATGCTGCACAGAAGAAATAAGTAGGAACTTTCCTATTCATTTAGTATAGGAACGAGTCATAGGTGTTTCATCACAAATGTTCCCTTTAAAAGATGTCTTAATGTTCTGATTCATTTACAGTCAAAGTACTGAATTGATGTTACTTAATTTAAATCCAGTTTGTTGACATAAAACTTTCCCGTGGCTTATTCTGGTTTAGCCTTTGGTTTCCTTTTATGTCTTCTTTTCTGTACAGCTGAATGAGCCGGTTATTTCTGTCCCTACAAATAGGAATATTAGTTGTTTACTGTGATTCCAGTCATACAAGGACACAACTCAATGTCCTTGCCTTTGCAGGACATTTTAGCAGTGATCTATAATTACATTCTATTTTAAATTTTTCAGAAGAACATACATAGTCAACAACTTAATATGGTAAAAAATAGTTATTTTTTAAATATGTTTTTTTCCTACAAAGAGCAAGGAATACAAAAGTAAATAAAACCAATGAGTAAATGGTGGGGGGAGGGCAAAGCAAAACAGTGGTTTATCTTTCTTTGTCAAAACAAAGCTGAATAAGAAGCTTGTGCTACTAAGAAAGTTTGGCTGGTGTTACGGACACAGAGGGAGAGCCCTTCAGTTAAGAACAGAAGAACAGTCATACAGTTGTTCTTACTGTTTTTTTCCCCAACATGCAGAAAATTTTTGGCATTCCCCAACAAAACCCACGAAAACACCTACATCAAAAAATTAAATAGGTTTCAAAATCAAAGACCTAAAGGTCAAGAAATGCCACAAGTATATAAATGGCCAGAAAAATTTAAATTCTGCCTCTCTGTGCCTCCAGCCTGGAGACTGAATGAAGGGGGATTGTGTTCGAAGCAAACAAGCAAAAAACCCTAAATTATGTGAGCACATAAAGATTGCCAGTCACCCTTCTATTGATGGGAAGGCGGAATTACATTTCCTGTTAGTTGCAGTTACTCAAATTTTTTGAAGAAGGTTTGCTGCTGATTGAAATACTGTGTAGCCTTTTGCTGTGACAAATTCGATCTATTCTCCTCATGGTCCTACATGTATTTTATAAAATCGCAAGCCCAGGGACACAGGATCTGTCACTCTCACTTGTTTTAAGTAGCTCGACCTAGCTACAGCCCTGTGAAAATCATCACTTGCTGTTGGGCTCTGTTGGACCCAAAGAGGGATGCTGACACCGAGTTTCCCTGTGTGGTCTAGAGGTACAAGAGACTGCAGCATCCTCTGGGTCAGCCAGGCTTTCTGCAGCACCACGAAACTGCCCGATTCTGGTGCAGTGATGCTGCTGATGGAATTCACCGACTGAGCAGCAGCGATCATCCGTGAGGCTGCAGGATCTGGGCTGCTCGGGATGCTCAGCCCACAGCTGAGTGCCTTCCCTGGCCATGCTGCCCGCTGTCAGTTTGGGGCTGCTGAGAGCTGCAGCCGTTTTAGCTGTCTATTTTCTGTGGGCTTAATTTGACTAAACAAACAGTTTTAAAGCTATTTTGGCATATTGAAAGCTTAAGCTACAGCTATAGTGTTTCTCTGGTAGCATAGATAAGTGTAAATAGACTTTATGGATTCCACTAAGATAGTACCTTTACTAGAAGCAGGAGCTCTTGCAGGATCCTGGAAATGACTGACCAGCGCCCTGATTTACCTTGTTGAATAAGGCCGATATTTCCGTGAGCTGTCACAAATATATGCTCGCAGATAGACATGATGACGGACAGCCAAGAAACCATGTATGGGCATCAAACACAGCAAAGGGCGAGGATGACGGTCAGGAATGTAACCTCCTGAAGTTGCCTGCTTAAGGCAAAATGCCACCTGGCACGAATCCTGGCTGCCATATGGTTAAAAATAACAAATAGTATCCCTGTTACATAAGGAAATCTTTTGTTGGTGTTTAATGGGCACCATGATGCACTGGAAGGATAAATACGGAGCTTCTCTGAACTCTTGCTTGTGGTTACTGCTTGGGGCCAAACCAGCTGAAAACACCAGGGCTGGTGGTAAGCAGGGCCCCACGTACAAGCTTCTAGAGTTAAACAGGCGAAATCTGGGTGAAATTCCAGTGTCCAAGCGTGCTCATTGACAGCATCAAACCAGTTCACTGCACTGGTGACATCTCAGCCCCAGGGAGGACTTCTGGTCCCTCTGTGCCGTGTTCTATAGCACAGTGTCTGTGTGTTCACAGCAGGCTGTACACCCCCTGCCTGGGTGCAGTCCGTTGACCACGATCTGCTGTGTATTGCAATAAAATGGATTGACCATGATCTGCTGAAGTTACTGTGGGTGAAACTGAAACTCCCCCCAGAAGTATGAACTGCTCTCCTGCCTGCAGGTCCCTTCCAGTCCCACAAAGGAAACGCCTGCTTTGGCTTCAGTTAAAGAATTAATAGAAGTGATCGTAATGCTCAAGTTCTCCTTTGAGTCCTACAAATTACCGTCGTCTCCGTCTGATCGTGCTCAACACGAGACCCTGCCTGTGATGAATTTACAGCCTGTGTCCGAGCCAAATTCTCCTGTTTTCGTGTCAGCTTTGAGGGCTGCAGAAGATGTTTATTTCAACTGCACAGCTCTGCCTCTACCCGCCATCTCTTTGTAGCTGTGATGCCTTTCAGTTCCTTAGGAACCCTTACCAAATTTCCTTCCAATGCCTGTTGTAAGCAGGAGCATTCATCACGCTTCCCTTCCAGGCTCTCAGCTCTACCCGCACCCTCTCTGTGCACCCAGCGACCTGCTTCCGCTGCCCATCTTTTAGTGACAAAGGTGCTGTCTGGTGCTTGTCACTTCAGCGAGGACAGCAGAAGGCATTGGGGATTTAAAGGTCTTCATATATCAGGGTCTGTAGCAATAGGACAAGGGGTAATGGTTTTAAACTAAAAGAGGAGAGGTTTAGAGGATAGAAGGAAAAAATATTTTACACTTAGGGTGGGGAAACACCTTTCAAACAAAAGGTCGCGAGTGCTCTGCTCAGGCTTGTGCACATCTGCCTTTTGGTTGGGTTGGGAAACGTGTCTCGGTGCTTTCCAGCATTTCCCTCCCCTTGCTGCGTGATCCTGGTTTCCAGCATCGCTGTCATGAGGTTTGTTCTCTTGGCTGTCCCTTCATGTGAATGAACAATTCCTGGCCAAATTACTGAGCTGCTAACGAGCCCACTCCGCCCCGGGTACAGCTGGCTACAGCGGTTTGAAGGGTAAACGGGGACGGTGCAGCCACGGTGAAACGCTGCTCTGAGGAACAACGGTCTCCTTGTGCCGTGGGCAGGGAACACACCTCTGTGAGAACTCAGTCTACTGTCAGATATTGAGAAAAAGAAGAAAAACCTCTAGATAATTTTAATTTCCAATGTTTTTAATATGCTGTTTTATCTCAGAGATGGAAAATCTGCAGTGAGCAGACGGTTCCATTATGAATATTGCACCAGCATCCTTCTTCCCTTCCTCTCCAAGCTCCTGAGCAGATTAGAGCTCACTGTAACGGATCCATGGAAACGTTCAGCTGAGTGCATTAGCAAAGAGGAGGAGGAAAACAGCTCATCAAAGCTAAGAAATGCAGAAGTTTTTATTTCAAAATAGGCCAGGTATAGCTAGCTGGATTCTGAGTCTGCGATACTGAAATAAAACTCATTCAAAAATGATCACCTGTGCAGCAACATGGCAAGAAATAGCTCTCTGCACTTTATTATAGCGCATTACTTCTCTTGTGAACAGCCAAGGCTGCCAACTGGAGAACGCAGTGTGGGGAAGGAAAACTGCAGTGAACTTGACAATTATTTCCAGAGGTTGGTTCAGTCCTAGAAAATATTCATTGGCTCGCTAAAAAAACCCAGGGGTTTCCCCTTTGTTTTCTGAATCCCTTTTTTATTATTTCAGCTGTCTTTGGACAAAGGGAGAAAAAAAAGAAACTGACCACAGAAAGATCAAGAGCACATCTTTGACATTGTTTAGTGAGAAAATACCGCCTGTTGTTGAATTACGCCGTTAATGCAGAGCTGACAGCGTGTCTCCCTTCATTTCTGTTTGGGTTTTTGGGGGGGTCTCAGCAGAAGATGAAAGCGTGGCAGGTGAGTCTGGGTTTATGCTGTTCCCTACAGGAGCGTTACAGATGGTTGCTACTCCAAGAGAAGAACGAAGGGAATGTGACAAATGCCTTCTGCAAACAGCACGTCCTGCACGCTCTTCTGCTCCGCTTGCGCCGGTGCTCCCCGTCCTCGGCACCGCAGCCAGCAGAACGGATCCATCAGCCTTGATTTGCGTCGTGGCTGTGGGGCTTGTATACCTCTGAAAATTGCTTTAATGGTCAAATTAAACTTTTGACCTGCTCTACAGCTGCGAGCCACCGGTGGTTTGAATTGTCTGCAGGAGCGCGTTGGAGATGCTCTGTGGGCTCCGGCGTCGGTCCTGGCAGAGGGCAGCTGGGTGCAGGTAACGGAGGATGTAAGTGTCAGACGCTGTAGACAGGAAGCAAATTTCCCTGTAATGTTGAACGGTGTGAATGGTGATTGAAAATGGCAACTACAGCACGCATGCCTTGATGTCAGGTGCCACATAAGCTGCTGATACTTTTTTTTTCTTTTTTCGAGAGCTGAAAGGTATTTCCAGTTCAGCTCAGTTACAGGAAGATAATTATTGGTCCCAGGAAACTTTTTGCTGCAGTGATTTGAAAGTGACATAATATTATGTCCTGCTACTGCATCCCCATGGATTAAAATGTGCTGTAGCATTTCAGAGTGATTTTTTTTAATATTTGAAAATGATAAAATAATTATCTCAGAGGAAGGCAGACAGATGTCTCAGCTGGCTTATCTAGCAAATCCTGCCATTTCTCTCAGACATGACCTTTACCTGGGTCATCTTCTCTTTCTTGCAACTCAACTAGATTATTAGAATGGGCACTGGCTTGCCATACCCTTGAAATGGATTAAAATCCAGCCCAAGCTGTTCTGTGGATAGAAGAAAGTAAAATGCTTGTAGTCCTGTTCTGATGGTCAGGATGCTCAGGCTGTAATTCAAGTCATTAGGCTTAGTCTATAAAGCCCTTCGTAATCCCAGTCTTAAGAATCTGAAAGGTCACTTGTGGTCCAATAATCCTGAATAGTAAACGTGAAGAGCTAGTGGTGACTGTCCTGATCCTAAAGCACCTCTTAAAATAAATGCTGCTCTCTGCCCCAAAAGCATATGCCTGTTATTTCAGTGGGATCCAAGAGGCTGTGCAAAGAATAAGCAGCTTGTCTGTCACACACCGTGATTATTTAAAAAATTATTTTAATAACTGGACCGAAGGAATAGACAGGAGGATGCACAAGGTTTTAAAGCCAGACCCTCCTGTGGCTGCCGTGCTCTGGTGCAGCGATCTCTGCTGCAGATTGCTCGCCACCAACATCCCCCAAATCCTCCCCAAAATCTGGCACTGCAGCTGCTCACGTTAATAAAATGAGCAAAGGTGGCTCAGAGGATAGGAACAGCCGGGCTTTGCTCATCCCCTGGGCCAGACAGCAGTGGCAGAGATCATTCACACAAGGGATGAGGACAGTGGATGTGAGGAGAGGCAACATCTGGCCAGAGGTGCAGCAGCTGGCAATAAAGCAGGGGCTGAGCAGATGTGGCAGATCCCAGGTCACTGTAGCCCAGCTGTGACCGGCTTTGTTGGGATCCGAGAGGCAGCAGCTTCGCAGAGCAGCCCAGTGACGGGTTTGGGATGTGGCGGTGCAGGATGGCTGTGGGGACGGAGTCCCGGGGTGGTTTTTTGGGGAAAAGGACAAGTGGCAGCGAGGCAGACTTGGGGGATGCAGGCATGGGCTGATGAGATGGTTCATGGGGGTGATTCCACTGAGATTTAGCACCTGTGTTGCTGTATTGGAAGCTCAGTCCTTTACCCACCTTGATGTCCCCTCAGGGAGATGCCAAATGGGTAAAGAGATGTCAGACTGGGAACACTGGACTGTTTGTGGGACCACGTGTAGTGTCCCCTCTCGGTACCCGACACTCCTTTTCATCCGTGTTTCTGTGCCGAGGGCAGTCAGACGCCAGCGGGGAGGAGGGCTGGAGGACTTTGCATTTCCTCTTTAATATCTCCTCGCATTTCAATTTGTTCTGTATTTGGAGTGATTTCATCTTTATGTTGTATTTACTCAGCGGTGCTCTGGATATGGTGATTTCTGTGCCCTGAAGGGCCTGCTTCTCCATCCCATATTAATATGTAACTTCCATTAACATCCAGGCATGGTGCATGCATAAAGGTGCACTGAATGGCTAAACTGTGCTTAAATACCTGTGACCCCCCGGCTTTTCTACACGGAATGGTTATTAATACCCCGTCCTTGCCCTGGTTCATCAGAGGATGCTGCCACACACGGCAGAGCTGGGGAGACCTGATCATCCCTTTATTACAGACGGGAAAAACAGAGGGAAAGAGATTAAAAGATTTGCCAGCAGCAGAGAGCAATCAGTGGCTGTGCTGAAAATAGAAACTGGGCTCCTGCTTTCCGTTCCCCAAATTTGGCCTCTAGACAACGCTACGATATTAAAAATGTAAATGCAAATATAGAAAATATTTCCTTTTTCAAACCTTCCCCGCTAACGTTTTGTGTCCTTTTGACTCTGTGCTTCACAGAACAAGCCGGTAGCACGTGGATCAAAGACTTGGCAACCAGATGGGCTGCGGTCGCTGAACGTGGCGAAGGAAACTGGACTGAACCACCAAAACCTCAGTGACCAAACAGCTCAGGGCAGAAGGTGGGAGGAGGCTTGTGTCTATTTTGAGACGGAAAAATATTCAGTAGCTGTGGGCTACTGTTCAAAATACTTTGATTACTGTATTTAAGGAAGCCAAAAGTGATAGTGGTGGGACAGCCAGTCCCTCAGCCTTTGTGTTCCAGAAAATATTCTCTCTTGTACCGAGGATATGAAGCTGGCAGCTTAAGAACATGCAGGAAATTTAATTGGTGTTAACTTTGCAGGTGATGGGTAAGTCAAACACAACTGAGGTTTGACACGCAGACCCAGAAGGGAGCAGTGAATCGAGTCTCGCCCAGGTGCCGCACAGCTGCAGGGCTCTCGCTCTGCCAGCCAGAGATGCTGGCGATGCCATTCATGGGCTCGTTCCTCTGGGTTTGTCCCGGCTTTATTTCTGTTCCCATATTGTTCCTCTATGCTGTAAACAGGCTCGATGATCAAAAAAATAAAAATAGCATGTGGATGCAGCCCAACCAAACAGCCAAATTTCATGGGAGACACTGAATTTAGAAACACAGCCCTGAGTCACGCCAGAGCCCGTGTTAAAGGCTTTTTAAAGAAGCAATTAGAAAGCAGTCTCCTTTTAAAGACACTTCCCTGCACTCATTACAGGGCCATAACGCTGCAAATTAGGGCTAAATTCTGCCAGTGTCACTCTTGCACATGTCTTTGTCGGAGCAGGGTGTGAGCTGGAGCTGCGCCTGTTCAGAAATCCCCCTGGAGCCGGGGACAGCCGTGCACGGGTCACCGCTGTGTCCAGAGACACTGGGAACACGGCACAGAGGGATCACGGACACATCGTCATCGGGACATCGGAAAGAGAAAACGTTATTGGAGCCTGTGTAGGGGATTGAGCCCCCTGCAGTGTATCCCGATGGTAAAGCTCAGCTGGTGTCAGAGGGACAGAGTTGGCCTTGATGAAGTTGATGCATCTTCCCCAAGACCTCTCATCCCATGGCGCAGCTCCTTCCCAGTCCCTTTCCACTTGGCAGAAGCCCCAAGAACATGAGATAAGGTACAATTTAATCCATGGTGGCACGCTGAGGATGTCCCTGTTCTCTGGAGCTGGGAAGCTCCGTGATCTGACGAGTTCTGGGACTGAGCGGTGTTCCTGCAGGTCACCTGCCTGCCTGGAGAGCAGGGACATGGTGGGGAGGTGGGAGTGGCACCTGGTGGTTCATGGGTCTGGGGTACCATCCCGGCCACCCCGCACAGATGTGCTCAGCTTTGCCTGGGGGTCAGTCAGGAGCTGGGATGAAGACCCAGGAATTCCTGCTTGCAGTATTTTTTGAGATTACGGTGGGCTCTTCTTTATAAAAGGGAGAATAACTGATGAATACTGCATAATGATTTAGAAGGCTTTATTCCAACAATTAGATTTACGTTATCATAACTGTAAAATCACAACGCATGAGGTGTGCTGGCTGCTGCTGGCTTCTCCTCCCATCATCTCCTGTTGCACTCAGGCTTTGGAGCTCTGCGGTTATTTCAATGGCTGGGAAAAACCTGTCCAGAAAAGATCTTTGGTGTCATCTTCATGCTCATAGTTGATATGATAGCAAGAAAAAAACAGTTTTCATGAGCAAAACTGTCGCCTTTTCCCTTTGTCACTGGTTTAGGAGAGTGAAAGTTTCACTGATGAAGACTGAACGTGACCCGATTTTCCATGCTCAGCCGGCAGCTTCTGAAGCACATCCAGGTTTTCTGAGTTTAATAACCTTGTAGCCACTGACGATGAATTTTTTTACTGGTTCAAGACTGTATCTCTCTGACCTAATTAAGCTTTTACTAACTAGGGATTCGTGGAGCAAACCTGTAAGGCTTTGTTGCCTGGCTCCTGAAGAATCGCCAGCAAGAGGGCAGCGGTGCTGTAACCCAGCCGCCTCGTTCGGTTACTGGTAACTGGTAACTGGCCCCGCTGGTAACCTGGTTGGGTAATGCTGCGACAGTTTCACTTGAAATTACCAACTGGATTAAATATTAAACTGTAATCTCAAAAGGATCGGGGTGCCCCTCTGGCGATGCAGTGCAGTGAAACGTCAGCATTTCTGAACCCCACAATTTACAAATCCCTCAAATGCTTCCAGGGGAGGTCTGGGTTCGTTTAGAGCAGCTCTTGACCAAATGGAGATGGGCTTGTTCTCAGTATTGCTGCTTCTGAGAGCCCAGGTTGAACACCACAGGCTGGATTTTTACAACTGCAAGTTGTGTTTCAGTGCTCCACGGGCGATAAAATACCCGAATTGTGACAGATTGAGTTACTTTATTATCTGTTGGAGGCACATTTTCTGTGTCACCCTTTTTGGTATGACTATTAGCGATGAACGCAATTCTGCTCATTTCTGTTGCTGTCTTATGTGGCCTTTGAACTAATTTTTTCCCTTTTCCATCTAGATTTTCCTTCTATAAACCAGGAATAATGGCAATTCTCCCGCTGGAGTGCACTTCAGTTCAAGTGAAGGGTAAAGTGCTGCTGCTGGAGAACCGGCATCCCTAAAATGAGTGATGGACCCTAGGAACCCAGAAATACGGTGGGGTTGTTTAAAACAATCTGCACAGGGCTGGAGAAGCTTGTATCCCACTTAAGCTGGAAGAGGATAGATTTAGATGAGATATCAGGAAGAAATGTTTTCCTGTGCGGGGGGTGAGGCAGTGGCCCAGGGTGCCCAGAGAAGCTGTGGATGCCCCATCCCTGGAGGGGTTCAAGGCCAGGCTGGATGAGGCTTTGGGCAACCTGGGCTAGTGGGAGGTGTCCCTGCCTATGGCAGGGGGTGGGACTGGATCATCTTTAAAGTTCTTTCCAACTCAAACCATGCTGTGATTCTATGATTAACACCAGTTAAGCACTTTAACTTTCCTCTAACAAATGCCCAACGCGCAGCTCTGAGCAGAGAACCCCAAACCCAGCGAGAGCTGGTGCTCCCACGCTGTTAGGAGACCTCAGTTCACCATAGGCAGCTCCAACCTCGAAGACAAAGTTTGTGCATGAAGTAATGACTTAAAGGCACTTGCTCGTTGCAGGGTCAACCGCATTTTGTCTGCGCAAGGCGTGGAGGGGTTTGGGCGGTGGGCTTTGGGCCAGAGCTTGCTGGGGGCTGCCCCGGCTCTGCAGCAGCAGGCTGTCACGGCTGTCGGCACGTGTTAATTAGCTGAAGAGAACGGTCCAAGGCGGCTCGTGCTGCTTTAAAGGGCCGTTCAGGGTCACATTTAAAACACAGCTCGCAAGAAAAATAAATGGAGAAGGGCTTAGTTTGTTCCTGTGGCAGCCTGCAAGCTGTGGCCGCGGAGCAGAGAAAGTGCTGCTGAGGCCACCCACGCTGGAGGGCTGCTGGCTCCCTCCCAACAGATCTGCCCCCCGCCGGGTCCTGCAGCCTCCCGCTGATCCCGCCGGCATTCCGGCATCCCATCCCAGCAACCCATCCACATGGTCCTGCTTGCTTTAGGGGGGCTGCGGGAAAATGGGGAGGAAAAGCCCACTCATGGGCAGGGCAAGAAAGAGAGGGAAGGGTGTTTTTAAGGTTGCAACCTGAAAACCCAACCTGGAGGCCTGACCGTTTTATCTCAGCGAGGTCGGGTGTTGTTTGGTGTGTAGCAACACAGGACTGTGGAGGCGGGAGGCTCTGCCTGCCCCTGATTTCGTCTTTGCTTTGCTTCTCAAAGCTGCCAGATGATGCTTGGAGGGGCGGATTGGTTCACCTGATAAATGCAGTCCTGAATGCCACGGTGCAGGTGTTTGAAGGCTTCCTCTCCTGGCTCCCGCAGGAGTGGGGCTGAAGCAGCATGCTGTTCCCTTTGCTAGGCAAAGTCAGAAATGGGGATTGATCGTCACAGTCTGGGTTCTAACCCCACCTGCCATTGCTGGCTCCAAGGGCAGGTGCAGGGAAGGAGCTTCTACTCCCAGTCCTCCTTGTCCAAGAGTGGCTGATTTGGAAGGGCTCAACATCCAAATAATTATACAGAGCCCAGGGAATGACTTTCCCAACTACAAATCCGTGGGTGGTTCAGTCCTGGGGCACCCTGTGCGAGGGAGGGCTTTTCTGTCTGTGTTTCCCTTTCTGTCGTCTCTCCTGTGACTTGGGACACGACCCTGCCCTGACTGGGGACATTTGATTTTTTTTCTAAAGAGATCATTGACTCCTAGATAAAGATTAATTTTCATTTTAATTTTTAACTTCAATCTCTTTGGTGAAAATGTTTTTATAGACCGTCTCAGATGATGTTATTGTTGCCCGGCTTTGCCCTTTCACGGGTTGCTTCACCCAGCAGGTGACAGGTAACCTTTCCTCTTGCTGGGCAGGCAGAGGTGGGCTGGTTGCTTCCTCACTCCCTTCTCTTTGGGAACCATAAAGACATTTTTAGTGTCAGATGACATCGCTCTGTCTCTTCCTTTTGGTAATTCTTACAGTGTGAGATGATGCCACTCCTACACCGTGTCCTGCCAACCTCCTTTCTGCACAGAGCCCAAGAGACCTCCCAGAATGACCACAGCGAAAGGGCAGGAGCAGAGCCAGCCCTGGGGAGTGAGGCTCCGGGCAAAACGGCCACATTCACAGCCCAGCCCTGCACAGGCTCCAGAGCCGTCCCAGGGCACAGCCCTGCCCTGTGCTCCTCAAAGCCCCAGGGACAAGCCATTGTCCATGCAAGGACACAAAGGTGCACATCCAGCCCCCCAGTCTCCTGCCCTTACCGCAGATGCTGCTGCGGGTAGCACCAGTGGGGCTGGGATGGATGGACGGTGGTGCATGGTTTGAGAGAGGACTGGGTATGAGCTGAGATCACGCCCTTCCCAGTCTGTGCCCAGAGATGGCTGGGAGAGTCTATTGTGAATGCGTGTTGTGTCCAGTGTGAGCGTGAACCGTGCTGCACCTTGCAACAGTCCCAGCGCGTCCTCAAGGCTGACACCATCTCATATCAGCACGGAGCAGTACAAAATCCTGGTGATCTAAGAGGGCTCCAAAAAAAAAAGATACCAAATGCTGTTTTCCTACCTATGGCACCATTGCATTGCTTGTGAGATGGGAATAATTTTAGAAAAGCGTTGTGTGTTTCCACTGATGTCTCTGACAGCAGATCTCTCACAAAGACTTCCACATTAACATTGATTCCATAATCCAGCTCTCCAAGAGATGATTTTTATATTCTTTTTGTTTTGCATAGACTGCAAGTGTCAGCAGTTACCACTGGCTGGGGAGCAGGAAGAAATGCCCCTCACTGAAAGACCCACTCAGGACACAGGAGGCACGAGACTGAATCATGACTTTGGAGTTTGCAGCAGTGAATTCATTTTTCATTAGCTTCTGATGGGGAAAAACCCAAGAGGAGGTCAGTGACTCTGCATTCTGTTGAGCTTTCTGTCATGCAGCCCGCAGTAAGGAGGAGCAAGAACTGCAGAGGTGCCTCGTTGGGTGTTTTACACCGAGCTGGTCAATCCTTCAAGCCAGGCTGTAGGGCTACCTGACGTAGGGAGTATCTTTCTGTCTGCGCACTGTATAGGTCTTTAGGACAGTCCAGGTTCAGAGTGTCCATAAATAGGAAGAGCGCAGAGATAAGCAGCAGAGCTCCCAGCCTGCAGAGGCAACAAACGGGTCCTGGGTTTTCTGCCTGTGAAGATGGCCCAGCTCTGCTTCCCTTCACTGGGAGAAAATGCTTCGCTGCAAGGACAGGAGAAGGTGGAAGCGGAGAGAAGATGCTGCCCACCCAGCTTCACACACAGCCTGGTGCAGGTCTCTTCTCCTGCAGGACCCGCTCCCCCTTCCCTGTGCGGTGGGATGAGCAGGGCTGGGGTCCTGGCTTCAGCTGAGGCAGAGGGGCAGAGCTACAGCGGCTGGTCTTCCCTGGAGGGTCACTTTGGGACCAACTTTTGTAAGGTGAAGAGCTAGCAGGCAGAAAGTAAAGAGCTGTCTGTGTTCAGAGAAGAGATTGGATGAAGAGGATGGAGGAGAGGGCTGAAGAAGAAACCTTAAGAGAAATGTCATGATTGGTGACTAATAATAACGCAGATACAGGACTCCAGGTGCTGTGAAATTATTGCAGGCAGAAGGATCTGAGCAAGGCTTTGGAAATGGAGCAAAGCTGCCCCGCGGCACGGGGCAGGAGCCTGCACCTCTGCGAGTTGTGCTTGGACTTTGCCTGTTGCAGACATAAATCCCAGTTTTTGTGGGGTGGAGAGCTGGGGGTGGAGGGGAAGATTGTGCAAAGTGTAGCAAAAACCTTGACATCGTTTACTCTGAATAAATATAACGGGATAACGCGAGCACTCCAATGAAGGTGTTACCAGAAGGCAAGCTCCCCCAAAACATGGCTGCCCTTGTGCCCCTCTTCATCTGCGCGGTGTGCGCGTTGCTTTTATCGGCTGCACTCTATGTTTTAAAAGTTTTTAAACAATCAGCTTTAAAATTGCCTCCTGGGCCGTTTCCTCTTCCAGTCATTGGTAACCTGCATCTGCTGGACCTCAGAAGGCAGGACAAGTCACTGATGAAGGTAAGAACGAGCATCCTTTGCTTCTAGGGTGCTGAATGTCAGCACGTACCCGTTTAACACTCTCCTCTGGTGACCTTTGGATAAACGTACCTTTAGCCTTGTGCTTCCTGAACGTGTAAGACAGATCTTTCTTCCCTGTACAATCTTCTTCCATTGTCTCTTTACTTCTGGACAGGCTTTGCAAACTGCTTAGACCACATTCTCGGAGGTGTTTAAAGAGGGTGGAGTATGCAGTATTTATTTAGGTACTCTACAAACCTTCATAAGAATCGAGTGCTTGTAGCGATCGCAGAGAGCAAACAGAAAGCCAGCTGGCAGAGACCGAACAGTGCCACCGCATTTTTATTGCTGCTAACCCCCCCCAAACAGATTATTACTAAAAAAAAGTCTTTTTTAATTTCATTTGTCTCTGATTCTGCATTAATCTGTCTGCTGTGTGCAGCGGTATTATTAGCTGTGCTCTATTTTTCAACTGGCTATAAAAATTCAGCTTTTAAATTACCTCCTGGTCCAACTCCTCTTCCGATCATTGGTAACCTGCACTTGGTGGATCTTAGAAGGCAAGATAAATCCCTAATGAAGGTAAGAACGAGCATCCTTTGTTTCCAGGTTGTTGAATGTCAGCATGTACCTATTTAAAATTCTCCTCTGGTGACAGTTCTGAGATGTTTTTGGTTGCCAAATGCGTTTTTAGAAAGCTGTGATGTTTTAAAGGTTTCAGCATCCCCAAAGAAACTGTTAAATCCCAACTCTGCAGAGGCTGATGTTAAATATGAGCAGTGCTTACCCAAGAAATACTCACACATTGAAAACTGTGAGTATCCACATCAGATTAGATCGATGGACCTCAATTTTGGCATCTTCCTTGTGTTGTGAAATACTTTAAAGTATTTGGATGTTCATGTAGCCAAATTGAAAGATGGATGTTTAATGGTGGTTGCCAAAATAGCTTGTATTCTTTGCTTTATGGATGTTGCCAGTTTTTAATGAGAATGGGAATTAATACAGCACAGCCTGAAGAAGAGATGTAGGAGAAATCATCTGAAACAGTGAATGACTTGGACTCACACAAGACAAGGTTCTCTGTAGGAACCACAGCTGCCTCGCATCTGTCTCCCAGGAAAAAAAAAGGGAAATTTAGTCTCTCGGAGCCAAAATGTGGCTCAGCGGGCATTCCCTCTGTCAGGACACGGGGTGTGAGTATCCTGCACCTTACACACAGCTGTTTACTACCAGGTTACCAGCAGCGCTCTGACCTGGTTAACACGATGGAGGTAAGAGGAGTTGGCCAGTCCAGAAATGTTTCTGCAGAGGAGGAGTTTGGGGAGAAGGGGGGTTTGGGAGGTGCATGGGAAGAATAAGGAAAACAGTGGTTAGAAAGGAGGTGACCTTAGGACCCAAGAGCAAGGTGACAGCATCTTAGTCAAACATAGACTCAGGGGAAATATTTGGCACGTTGACCACATTGATGCCTTCTTTCCCCCATTGAACTATGGCATCAAGAAGGAAAATGGGAAGGGGGTCTCTGGTTGCAGCCCAGGGGACACTCTCGTCATCTTCTGACCTTTGCCATCAGAAGACCGCAAAGAAGACTCTGCTGCCCTGACTGCAAAGGTCAGAAGACAGCGAGAGTGTCCTTCAGGCTGCAGCTATGGGTGGGGTGAGATTTTATATAGAGATTTTGGAACTGCAGTAATGATCCGACAGCTGACTTGCCAGAAGGCTTTTAAGGTATTAGGAAACAAATCCTCCCCCAAAGGAGAATTCCTAAAGAATTTCCCCATGAAAGTTGCATGGTAGATGATGCAGCAACATTACTTTGAACAAATGATCACAATCAATGTCCTGTGAACTATTTTTTTATATATATTCAACAAGTCTGGCTATATTGCCGAAGCACCAATTAGCTGCTGCCTGGGCTACCTGTTTGCTCTGGTACAGCTGCGTTGGTTGCTAAGATTTGAAGCCTCCTCTGGTTTACGTTGCCAGAACTGGGCTCCTTTTATGGGACCCCAGGCTTGATCTCACGAGAGCTTTATGCAGTTTCAACTCCATTGTTCTCAGTGAAGTCGTAATTCCTTGTAAGGCCTGGCAGGACCATGTTTGTGAGCCTCCAGAGAGCTCCTGCTACCCAGGATCTCAGATGTCACTATGAAGTCCTGCTGTGCAGTGGCTTGAAAACTGTGGTGTAGCAGAAATAAAGAGTGTGGTATTGTGGTGATTTTCTAAGGCAAGTTGAAAGAGCAGTGGCTTCTGATGCCTTCGTATGTCCATCTTTGACGAATCACATTATATACCTCTCTACATTAATTGTGACAAAGCTTTTATTTAAATGTTTGTAACAAAAAGGGACATCTCTGCTTGTCCATCCTCTTGTGGTGGACGATCACGTTACAGCCTGCAGCTGCTCTGTGGCTGTCTGGCAGGTCTCCGTGATGCTTCTACGCTGCTGGTGCTGCCCAAGATTTCTTGTTGCCCTCTGCCTCTTGTAACCCACTGGGCCAAACTGAGCCCAACCAGCTCAGAAAAACAGTGTTTTAATGGAAGCTGTTGGGCTAAGCAAACCAGTGTTAATTTGCTTTGATTCCTCTTTCATTTAAGCATCTCAGGGCTTTGTCTCTGGCACCCCTCCATCCCTTCTGGCCACAGAGGAGGAGGGAAGGTGACTCTCGAGCCCCTGCAGCAGGACATTCCACTCCCACTGATGACCTCCACGCTCTGATTTTTCTCTCCTCCTAGATTGCAGAGAAATACGGCCCCGTGTTCACCGTCCATTTGGGGTTTCAGAAGGTGGTGGTGCTGACAGGCTACGAGGCAGTCAAGGATGCCCTTCTGAACACGGCGGATGTGTTTGCGGACAGACCAGCTATACCCATATTCTATCACATCCAGCATGGAAACGGTACTGGCAGGTTGATAAGATGTGCTTGCTCCACTGCTTCTCAAATGCATTGTTTCAGTTGCATCAGTGTATAAGACCCTTGATCTGTGTCCTTGTCTTCCAGGGCTACATTTTCTGGGGCGTGGGGGCAGTTTGTTTTCTTTAGAAAAATACTTCTGGGGCTCTTCCTATTTGCCTTATCAGGTTTTTTTTTTTTGCTTTTAGTGGCACTTGGGTCACATTTCAAGGAATTCTTTTTGCAGTGCAGAGGGAAGGAAATTATTTTTCACAGCGTGAAGGTTAAGTTGTTACGCAATCTCTTTTCTACAGTTACTGGGAGTTCAGACAAAGCACGGATCATGCATGACTCATGATAAAGACTGCAAGAACTGGCAAGAGAGCAATAGCACGGGCTGTTTGTACCTCAAACAATCACTTCTGTAAACAGATTTTTGGCATGTTTCTGAATCGCATGTTAAAAAGTAATACATTGCCCAAGACTAGACACTGAAAAACAATGAAGGGAATAATCCAGGGCTGAGACGAAAAGATTTGATGACCTAATATGTATATAATGCATACAGTGTGTGGGGTTTTTTCTTTAATCTTGTTTTTAAGAGTGAGGCCCAGTGTGAGGAAGGGTACACTACGCTACTAGCCCAATCACTGTATGAAGACATAGAATGTGTTCAGCCTTGGAAGCTCTTCTGGGAAGGGATGACTTCTGAGTTGTACCCAGACACCTCCGTGCCCTCTTGGCTCAGCACTTTTTTTGGCCGATGGGTTAGCCAGCACCCCTCCTTGTCCCCCTGCCCAGTGTACAGTTCATCTTCTAAACTGCCAGTTGTTCAGTGAAATCATTTGTCTTCTTCGTGACAAGGATGGAGCAGTGTCGTCTGCTCCTAGCCTGGCTCTCTGGAACAGCTGGGTCATTTTTCTAAGGACAAACAAGTCAGCCTGAGACAAATACCATGCGTAGAGCTTCTCACTGTGTATGGCTGCAAAGAGACAAAGCTATAAACAAACCAAACCCCGAGTTTTGGTGTGAACAGCACCCAACTGTTTAAAATATTGCCTCCTGCCCTTCTGAACCTAGGGCGGTGCTTTCCCAAGCTAGCCCCCACCGAGCCCCCAGTCCTCTCCCAAGGAGGCTCCTCCAGGTTGCAAAATACCTTCATTCTGAGGCCGTGCTTTTGGTGTTTCTGATAAAATCCTGCACCCCCTTGGCAAACAGGGCGTGCAACCCTGTGTTCCCTCCGTAGGCGTGTTCTTCTCTTCTCAAGAGCTCTGGAGGACAACACGGCGTTTCACCATAGCCACCATGCGGGATCTCGGCATGGGGAAGCATCTTGGAGAGGAAATGATGCTTGAGGAGCTTCGCTTTCTTATCGAGTCGATCAAATCCTTCAAAGGTGAGCTGGAGATAGCATCAGGTGTTTCATGCTACTTTACAAAGCCATTGTGAAGACCTCTGGGTTGCTCCAGGAACTACCAACACATGTATGATTTTGTTAATTTTCAGGTGGACCTTTCCAATTACGATTTTTGAATGTGGCTCCCACCAACATCACCTTTGCTATTCTCTTTGGGAAAAGGTTTGATTACGAAGACCCAACGTTTCTCACTCTGTTGAGACTCATAGATGAAGTTATGCACCTTCTTGGCTCTCCATTCTTGCACGTAAGTTACCTTCTGTACTGAGATACTCCAGTATCTCATCAGAGTTGTTAGGTCAACCTGATTTACTGTTTCTGGATGGTTTTGGACACTCTTTAGGTTACTGAACCACAAGATTCATAGACTCATAGAGTGGTTTGGGTTGGAAGGGACCTTTAAAGATTATCTAATTCAAACCACGTTTCTAGCACAGTTGGACATGGAGTGGGCAGCGTCCAGGAGCATCAGTGGAAATTCACTGAAGTGATATAGATGTTGGCCTTTATGTTATTATTTTTAGTCACTCTATTTAGCAAACTTTATGGTTTATGGCAAATTGTAGTTTATCATGAGGAAACAGACCCTAATATGGGACTGGAATCTGGGCAACCTTCTGTCTTTGGTGTTTCACTGCAGGAAAACATTCCTGGAGTGCATCTCAAAAATCTTCGTAGCGCTTTTGGCAGAGTTCAGAAAGATTCTGCTTACTTGTTTTTTGATGTTTTTGGTTTGGTTGGTTTTGTCAATATTTTTCCAGCAGTACCCAGAATAAACCACAAAATGCCAGCATGCTGTGTTCCCTAGTATTTTCAGTCCAAACAAGGCTCTGATGAAAGGGACCGGAAGGAACTGGGTCCCTCTTAGAAGGCATGGCCAGAGTTTCCTTCTTTAAAATCACCCCAGTGATAAAACTATTGAAATTATGACTTCATTTGTGGATGTTCAAAGAAAAATACCCAGGCTCACTCCAGTCATGTTCTGCTGGATGCTGTATGAACATCCGAAAAGTAACCTCTTGCCTTAGGGACAACTGCTCCTGCATTGGACGGTTGCTAGGTTTTGGTTTCTTGCTACAGTTTAAGAAACTGGTGAAGTTACAGAGTAGTGGTACAGAGCTGCAGACATTGTATACGGACCTCTCATACCTCCTTTCATGGCATTGAATCAACACCCACTCAACAGAGCTGCATAAAAAGAGTATTCCAGCTAAGAGGGTCTCACCTGACCCCAGAGCTCTTGTTAACTTCACCGTCCATCACAAGGAATAGAGTATTAGTCACTTGAGGTAATACTGAAAGTCATCCAAAAAGCTGTTAAAAAATATTTCTGCTGATGAGTTTATTACCTGAATGAGCACTATTTATAATAAAAAAGATGGGCAACATCCCTTTTCTTTTAATCTCTATGTCAGGTTGAATTTTTGCAGAAAACAGCAAAAATTATAACCAGCTAGCAAGAGCAAGAGATTTGTAAATCTTATTCTGCTGCCAGTTTATTTATAACATTGAGGAATGGTGTAAGTAACCCCCCTGCACATAAAAGGCAAACATTTATTGTGCTGTGAAATTTAATGATGCTGAGAACCGAGTGTAATTGATTTATAATTCATGTGAAAGTTAAAAATGATGATCTAACAACTTTAAAACATAAGTATTTTGGCTTGCTAAACATTTGGAGTTCTCTTTGCTAAAGAGCAATGCTTTATCTTTTTGCTTTATTACCTCTTTAAAAATGCAATTTCATTGTTTCATGAGTTTACTATCACTTTCTCTTAATTGTCTTTTTTTTTTTTAGATTGGTGTTTATAGGCTCTGTCTAGACAAGCCTGATAGGCCCCATTCATTTCTGTAGAGAATTTTTAATAAGAGGAGGCATTTTTATACACTAAAATTTTTTAGTTACCAAAAAAAGAGACTCCAATCACATGTCATTTTGTTCCTCACATAAATTATTTCTCCATGACGATACTTGAGTTTTACAAGGTAATGGGTGAATTTAATTTATTTTTCTGTGATTTCTTTTTTCTTTTTATTTTCTTTCAGTTATTTAATTTCTACCCATTCCTTGGGTTTCTCCTCAAACCTCACAAGACAATACTGAAAAAAGTAGAAGAGGTGTGTGTGATCTTAAAGAAATGCATCAAGGAAAGCAAAGAAAGTATGAATAAAAAAAATCTGACGAGCTACATTGATGCACTGGTATCCAAACAAGAGGTATTTTAACGATATGATGATTCCTAGTGCGATATCCTATACAGAGATGCTCCGTGTCGCTTATTTAATGAACATCCTCTACTTCTACTACAGTCTATATGAAAATATTTAAATTTTGGGTAAATGTCCTCCTATTTTAGTATGTTAAATACTGCAGGAAAAGCAAGAGATAATTAACTAGACCATATTGCATGAAGGTCTAAACCTCATCCTCAGGTGTCACCTAGAGGGATGGAAGTACAGATAACCGCTGCCCAGAGCAGATAAATGTCGTGTGATGTTGTAAAATCAATGAATTTGTCCAATTACTTCCTTTTGGGGATAAAATCTCAAGTGTGAAAACATTTCTGCAGCAAACAGAAGCATTTTTGTACTGAAATGCCAATGGGGTGCATCTTGGCACTCATACGCATCCCACTGTCATGTCTCTGAAGACTAGGTTACCTGCCCTAGTTCCCTCTTTCCATGCTAACAGCAGTTGGGTTTTTTCTTTTTATTTCCCTCAAGGAGGAAAATCAAAGCAATACACTTTTTCATGATGCAAACGTTTTGGCCTCTGCACTCGACCTGCTCATGGCTGGCACCGAGACCACGTCCACGACGTTGCAATGGGCCATCCTGCTGCTGATGAAGTACCCCGAGATTCAAAGTAACACACCTTTATAGTTCTGCTTTGCTTCCGGAGGGTGCAGTGACTTCCTAAGTGCTTGCTCACCTGTAAAAGCTTCTTAGCCTCTCGTGCATCCAAAATCTGAGCACCTGGAACCTGTCCACCTCTGTCCAAGCATTGTATGCTGCCATTGAGGACCAAAGGGTCTGAGGGGTTGTTCTTTCTCTGCTCCCAGGGGCTGGGCAACCTCCTGCCTGGGGCAGACCAATGAACAGTCATGAGCTGGGATTTGGAGGCACTTTAGCACTATGGGAAACTCACTTCGTGCCTTTTTTTTGCCCTCCAGAAAAGGTGCATGCAGAGGTTGACCGCGTTCTTGGCCCTAGCTCCTTGCCAACCTTTGAGGACAGGAAAAACATGCCATTTACCAATGCAGTGATCCACGAGGTGCAGAGATTTGTCACCCTCCTGCCACATGTCCCACGGTGCACCGCTGTTGACACCCACTTCAAAGGCTACTACATCCCCAAGGTACTTGCTGCTCTGCAGATGAAGGGGGGGGGGGATGCACACCAGTGACCCACAGGGCAAAATGTCACAAGGAGTGGGAGGGCTTGAAGCACAGGGCTTCCCTCTGCCTCCTCTGCATCCAATGTCAGCGTGACTTCATAGTTATGCTCACGCTTCCCATTTCCCGTAACTCAGTCTTTGTACTCCAGAGTCTGTGCTTTGTTCTACTCGCTCTCCATTGGCATTCATGCCCTGCAGAGCACCTCTGCCTCTGGAGCACCATAGCATTGTCTGCTTGCCTGCCTTGAGGCGAGCAGAGAGCAGCTGGGCAGGAAGGAAGCCCGGTTTACATCTGTCTTCTGCTTCATAACTCAGAAACAGTCAACAACCATTGTTGTTTAATCCCATATTAGTTAGTAATTCCAGTGAGCTCGGTATCCACACTAACTAAGGGTCATATGGTCATGTACAAGCCCAGAAATTTGTTCTTCAGAGGTAGAAGTTTGCTTGCAGGCAGAGCCCAAAGGGAGGAACGGTTACATGGCTGAATGGGCCAAGCCAGAAGTTGGGTACATCCACACACGCTAAAGCAGAGCCTGGTTGTGCTGCAGGGAACAACCGTGATTCCTCTGCTCACCTCCGTGCTGCTGGATAAAACGCAATGGGAGACGCCCGATGAGTTCAACCCCAACCATTTCCTTGATGCGGATGGAAACTTTGTAAAGAAGAAAGCGTTCCTGCCCTTCTCCACAGGTAACAAAAGAAAGCGTGTGATCCTGCACAGGGCACCAAGTTCCTGGTGTCCCTCAGAAGATATTAGCCAACTGGCAGGATCCGAGCCTCTGTTGGGAACAGCACAGACATCAGTGGTGGGGATGGGTTGGAAATACCCTCCCTGGGTTTTGATGACTTGCCAACAGCCCCTCAGCTTGCACAGGGTCCTGGTGTTTAAGGACACCACTGGGACCCACAGAAGACTCAACACCTTTGAGCAAGAGTTCAACCTTCCCTCTGCTTGGGAAGGCTGGTTTCTGGGGTGTCCCGGATCAGTTCCTTGCAGGCTCAGGGTGAAACAACCTTGTTCAAATGCCTGCAGGAGACCAACACTGATGGCTGGTGAATATCACAGCATGCTGTTTTACATTTCTGAGGCCTATACTGTCCCTCATGCTATCGCTACCAAGTAGTAGGGAAGAGAGAGTTTTTTTAACCTTTTAACAAAGTTGGGCCACCATTTACCCAATCACTCCACCAACAGCCATGCTCTTGGCTTTGCAGGGCGGAGAAACTGCATTGGAGAAAGTCTTGCCACAATGGAGCTCTTCATCTTCTTCACAGGCTTGATCCAGAAATTTACTTTTAAGCCTCGCCCTGGGGTCAAAGAATCTGAGCTGAACACAACTGCAGAGGCTGGATTCACCATGAGACCCCATCCACAGCGTGCTTGTGCTGTGCTACGGCAATAAGCCCAAGGCTCTGAACTGAGAAAAACCCACGTAATGGTTTTGCACAGAGCCTAGCAGATGCACAAAGGAGAAACCAGATCCTTACGCAGTAGCTATGAGAAGTGTCTTCTTACTCAAACCTTGCAAGTACTGTCTCTATGCTTAAAATATCTGTTGAACAAATATTTTTCTAAGAAGCAGAGCTGGGATGGTGGGTAAGGTTACCTGGAAAATTCCAGCCAGATACAGGACTGGAACAGCAGGACAGTCATGGCTTTACACATCAAATACACAATGTAAGAAAGTTATCCTAGGTGTAAGCTTCTGGGAGAGGATGTTTCTCAAGAATGGTTTATCTCCTCACTCAGAGAACAATATTAGATACAGTTGTTGCCCAGACACCTGCACTGTCAGGACCCTATCATTTCCTGTCATTCCCATCTCTTCTTTTCCTCCTCTGAGATGACTAGCGATGGAGCATCATCCCCTCATCAGGGAAGGCAACAGGATTCTTCTGCAGCAGCTGTCTTCTTCCTTGGTCTGAAATGCTGAGTGATGGAGCTGGTAGGACTGCAAGGGGAGGTGGGCTGAGCCATTCTCCCACAAAGTGTTCGAGCCGGTTAACCCCTGGGGGGGATCCCTGGCTGCTGTAGGATGGGGAGGAGAAGACTTCTCCCGTTCCCTGCATACCACCTGATTCTTACAGGTTAATGGTAAATAAAAAGTGCATAAATCTCTGCTCCCAGCCTTGCTCAGAGGTGAATGCGGTTGGACTGGGGGTGCACAGAGCCTCAGAGCTTCGCTCTGCCCGCCTTGTACAGCCCTGGGTTGAGGCTGGCAGGCAGTTTACCCCAGTAAAGACCATAGGGCTGGGCTGTCTGAGACTCAGAGGGATCATGGTGCCATCTCCTGGCAAAAAGAATATCGAAATTATATTCTGCACGATGCTTATTGCTCTGGCCAGTGCGCAAGGGGCTGCAGTTACAAGGCAGCCCTCGTTTTACAAATCTACATGGTTGCTGCCATCCTTGCAGCTGATCATTGTCCCTCTGAGAGCAGCAGCCCCTGGTCCCAGCATCACGCAGTACTAGGGATGGCAGGCTGGGCTATGGGACATGCTGCCCAGCCAGCCGCACGTGTTATGAGCCACAGACACATGGTGAGTTGGATTTGTTGATCTTTAAAAATTAAACCACCTGTCCTGCCNTGCACGTGGCATGAACCACAGACACAGGGTGAAAAATTAAACCACCTGTCCTGCCCCGAGATGTTTACCTTCAGTTCAGGTCAGTGTGTTGCAAGGCACAAACATGTTTTGCATCTAGAGGGAAGACCCTCAGGACCACTGAGGAATGTGGAAATGGTATTTACACCCCTGAGAGACAACGTTTTCTGCTAGATAAATCTGTAGCTGAGTCATAATCAATGTTCTGCCATCGTTTGGCTGAACAAATAAATGTGAGGCAGGCACCTTCTTTTGCAGAGATCTATTCAGCTGTCTAATTCAGTGTGCTGGGGAGCGATCACCTCCATCCATCTGCGAACACATGCGCAAGTAGGATGCACTTTTCAAAGGAATCAAAGAAACCTGTTTCCCATGGATGTTTGCACCTGGTAGCCCATGGCTCTAGTTGAGGCCCAGGTATTGCGCAGTCTGCTGGATTTCTGTACCAGCCAGCACTGCCTCAGGCTGCACTCTGCCTGCTGAAGAGTGCCAGTGCAGAAGGTGATATCCAAAAAGAGCAGACTTGGAAGGCTGCTGTGCTGTGTAGGAAGGGATCCATCTCTCCTTTGAAGCCAAGACCCCAAGAGCCCACAACAAGGGGACAGGTCTGAGGTTCCACCAGAGAAATCATGCAGATATGAACCCAGCCCAGTTTTGTCCCTTGAACACTAGATTGTTGCCATAGCTGTCTTTTGAGTTCATATTACTTTTGGAGGTGGCTAGAGCAGTGTTGTGGTTTAACCCCAGCTGGCAATAAACACCACACAGCTGCTTGCTCACTCCCCACCCCACCCACTGGGAGGGGAGAGAGAATCAGAGGAAAAAGGTAAGAAAACTCATGAGTTGAGACAAGAACAGTTTAATGATTGAAACAAAATACTACTACTACTGAATTGTAACAAGAAGGAAAAGAACAAAAAAAAAGAGACAGAGACAAAACTCAAGAAAAACAAGTCTAGAGAAGAAGGGTAGAGAAGAAGCTGGGAGGGCAGGGGCTATATGAGAAGCTGCAAAAGTCCTTGTCTTAATGTAGGCATTGCTTGGCAACAACAAAAACATCAGTGTGTTATCAACATTCTCAGCACAAATGCAAAACACAGCCTCATACTAGTTACTATTAAGAAAATTAACTCTATCCCAGCCAAAACCAGCACAAGCAGGAATAGTCCTGGCCTCTCTGAAGTCAAAGGCAAAAGCCTTTTTTTATTTCAGCAAGGCCAAGACTTCCTTCATTGAGTTGATATGAGGCTTGCTTCTCAGGGGCTTTACCTGTCTGTCCCTCCCTGTTTCTCACAGGATAAGGGTATGCAGAACATCTAACCCGTGAGATATTAGTAAAACTTGCGATATTCATTGTCACTCTGGGCTCAGGATCAACCTTTCATGGTGTTGGCATTTCCGTGTAATGCAAAGTTGGATGGCAGGTGTATGAAATACAATGAACACATGGGATTAAAACTTTATTGGGTTCCCATGAAAGGAAGAACAAAAAATATGATAAAGCACATGATAAGAAAATGCTTCTGGGGAAGTGGCAATTCACAGGCAGATAAATGGATGAAAAATTGCTTGAGCTATACATCAACTGGAATAAGATTGTGGAATATGATGGTGGATAAAACTGCTACAGGGAAAACAGCCAGACAAAGCTACAGAGGAAAGGAAAACAACCAAAACCAGGTCTCGTCTAACCCCTGATCCCAATTCTCCTTTCATGTGTGCGTGCAACACAAGCACTGTGAAATCAGACACCATTTGCAAGGAAGTGGCATGGCTGGTTCCAATGGGCAGATCATCCCAAATACCAGAGTGACTGCTGATGTCAGCTCTTAACATTACCCAGGAGATCTAAAGGGAGGATTAGTGTTCGCTCCTATTCAACAAGGCCAGGAAAGACAGAAACCCATACAACTAGAAATGAGTCCACTTTATTTGCTGTATCACTAGCCTTTCATGACCAGTTGCTGGTACAAATTTCACATGCCATATGCAATGTTGAACTTGGTGGTAACAGCATTTGCTTATCTGAATGGGTTTGCAGACTTTGGGGATCTTTCAGGACATTGTTCCAAGGCAGAAATAACTTTGTCCTCAAATCACATGGATCGATCAGTTTTTTTCACTCTCAAGTGTTTGACTTGGCTGCCTATGCTGGTAGGATTTTGCTAGAAGCTATGGGTAATTAGAGAGCTTGGAAATGTTCAGGAGGTACCTACGGATGGTTCAAGTGTGTGACCCACAGTGTATTCCTGTTGGCTTCCAACAAATGATGGTGCATCTTTCCTCAGGTCTTCAGGCAGATTTCTGTGACACTATGAACCTCACTGCTTTGTCATGGGAACCTGGGTACCACACCTACTATTCATGAGTTGCATCCTCTTCACCAGACCTTGGTCTCTCCATCGGCTCCATGCACAGTCTGTCTTGAGAAGAAGTGTGTGTCATGGTTTCTAGTTGATCATAAGCACCTTCTCACCGCACAGGAGCAAAGAGGGGGTCAGCAACCTATGATGCAGGTGGAGTGGGAGTAGATGGAAACAGTCGGAAGGGGATGTGAAAGAGGGTGATGTGGTAGGTTGGGGGGTGGCAAGTCATAGAAGAGCTAAGCTGGGTCTCAGCAGCTTCCCCACTTGTTGTCTTGCTCTTCAGCAAGGCTGTGGTTATTCACGCAGGACAGCACAGGTTGCCTGAGGCTGAGGCCTTAATGTGAAAGTCGTCTGGGGGACAGTAAGGTCCAAGTCAGACTCTGAAACTCCTGGCTGGGGTTGAAAAGTAAATGTCTGCAGCAACCCTACAAAGAAGACAAACAGCTCCATCTTGGCGAGGCTTTCTCCAATGCAGTTCCTTCGCCCTGCAGAAGAAAGCAGTGGATTTACTTGATGGAAAGACGAAACTAGAATATTTGTCAAGGACACGTTAGCATCTGAGATAGAATCATAGAATGGTTTGGGTTGGAAGGTCCCTCACTACCCTCCCTGACAATGAGTCCCTCCCCATCTCTCCTGTAGCCCCCTTTCAGCACTGGAAGCCGCTCTAAGGTCTCTCTGGAGCCTTCTCTTCTCCAGGCTGAACAGCCCCAACTCTCTCAGCCTGTCCTCATACGGGAGGTGCTCCAGCCTCTGATCATCTTCGTGGCCTCCTCTGGACTTCCTTTCCATGTCGTAATGGAAGCAGCAGTGAAACCCTGAAATGCGCCAGAGCATTTTGGAGCAGAGGAGCCCATGTTGCTAGAGGTAGCTGTCCCAGCCGTGCTGGCACGATGTGTGTGCTTGGTCTCTTTATCTCACAGCTACCTGCAGCAGCACGTCACAGCTGTGTTACAGGGTTATAGTACATTTATGATGTACCCTTCCCTCTCCTTCACTCTTCCAACCCCCTCAGCATCCTTAAAAAGCAGCCTGATAAAAAAATGCTGCCTTCTCCAAAGTGAAATGATTTGAAACTCACTTTTCCTGTGGAATTTATCCTAACACCCCACTTCTATACTGTGTTTCTTCTTTCTTACTCTATCTTTGTGCTATATTTCCAGCCCTCGCATGATGGTCCCTGTACAGGTGAAGCACGAGGTGGACAGCGAGGACAGGCTGCCTAACATCAGAAGTCACTGCTGAGGGTCTGTTGCTGGACCACGTTCTGGAATCCCTTCAAGCCATCCTTTCAGAGGAACAGCTGGAAAGTGTAAGGTTGAATGGGAGGATTTGTAGGATTTTGTGGGAAATCTCCCTTTATAGTACTTACAGGTTCCTACAGTGTTGGGATTTGCTAAAATCCCAGTGAGACTACTCCATCCAGCTGTGCCCTCTCATAATGCACACTACTGCAGCCATGGAGGGCATGTGCTGGGCAGCAGGCATTTCTGAAAACCAGCAACCTTTGGAAGCAGTTACGGCTGTCAGGAAGGCAACGTGTAAGTGATATTTCTTCTCTCAGGATGTCTCGGGGAGAGTTTTTGATACCTAACAACTGTTCCTACCATTAGCTCAGCTCAAGTCCCAGTGGGGTTGGGTTTCTGAGTCTCCAGAGAAAGAATGTTAATCGTATTTTGCAGATGACATTGAGATTAAAAAAATAAAAGCAAAAGTTTGTGACTTGACTAAAATGACAGATGGAGGTAGTGCCAGGTTGCCAAGTGCCCTATCCCATAACCATGGGGCTCTGCTTCTTCCTCTAAAAGAACAGCTCTTGCTGGGAAACCTTGGGAGGTCTTAAAAGTGCCACTGGAAGAATCACCATCCAGGGTGATTTTGGGGAACAATCCAGGGCTTTGGGTTTAAGATTTCACAGTGAGAGTAACAGGGTTTGATGTACTGTGTCCCATATGGGCTCTCTGCTGGCTGTAATACCCAGCCAAGGCGCAAGGCTTACTGGGGCTCTCTTCCTTGGCTCTGGTGGGCAATGGATGAAGCCTTGTCCATCAGACCCCCTTACACGTGGGGCTTGCCTCAAGACAGGACTTGAGGGTCCCTGAATTGTACCCTCACTTCCAGGGAGCTCACAAAACCCCGCGCAGAGCTGTGCTGGCAGCCCCACCAGTCCTGGCTGATTGTCCAGCTACTCCTGGCAGCTCTGAGCCATTTTTCACCTTCTTTTGGATGCAGTATATCTCTTTGTCTTCTCTCCTGATGAACCTTTGTGAACAAACCCCGTCAGTGGTAGGAGAGGGGAGCTCTGAGAACAGCCATTTTCCTGAATGCAGAATAATTGACTCCATTCAGTTGCCTGGCTGCTTATTGACGGAGTCAAAGATAGTACTTAGCCACAAAGACCACATTAGTGTATATTGGAATAAAATGGTCCTGCCGTAGCCTCAGCTCTGTGCAGATCAGCCCTTTAGTCACCTGTGGAGAAGGGCAGGAAAGCCTCTCTCTTTACAAAATTCCCTTCAGCATCAAGGAAGTGGTTGGGGTTGAACTGGTGTGGTGTCTCCCATTGCGTCTTATCCAGCAGCACTGAGGTGAGTGACGGGATTACGATTATACCCTGAAAGAAAAGTATGTGAAGACACAAAAGGCAGCAAAAGTGCTCTCTTTTGGTTCATTTTGTGACACAGACTTTGGTGTCCCAGGAGATTTGCTTCACCTGGGGTAGGTGGAGACCCTGAGGGTTTTATCCCATCAGCCAGTAGAGAGAGACATCAGTGAGATTTTCCCAGCAGTGCCAAGAATTGAAGCCAAACTCCACATGGTGCTGTGAAAAGCTCAAGCAGAGGGTCAGATCCTGTAAATTCCCCGGCAGATACTTCACAGTGCAGATGGCGTCAAGGAGGTAAACCAGGGTCACTTGTGGAGTGAGTCCTGAGCACGAGAGGGACTGAACTGAGTCCCACACCAGGCTCTCTGGACTCAACATAGTCACTTGAGAAGAGGAAACTCTTCTAAGGGTGATTTTGGATGCTTACTTTGGGTTTCAGTCCTATAATTCCCTCTAAAGCCAGTCTTGAATGGCACTGGGGAAAATGGGGAGGGTGGCATGTTCCTGGGCTGGAGCAGTGACCTACCTTGGGAAGGAAGTAGCCCCTGAAGTGGGTGTCAACAGCAGTGCAGCGGGGAACGTGGGGCAGGAGGGTGATAAACCTCTGCACTTCGTGGAGCACCGCGTTTGTAAACGGCATGTTTTTCCGATCCTCATATGTGGCCCAGCTTCCAGCTTTGACGGTTCTCCCAATCTCCTCCTGCACCTTTTCTGGAAGGAACAAACAAAGCAGATGCACCCCAGCAAGGAAGCCAGCTCCATCCTTGGATTTGGTTTTGGGAAAAACATATTTTTTCAAGGTCTGGAGAGAGAGGATTCTTAAAACACCAGCCTGGGTTTCCTCGCTCTGTTTCTACTTTAGGTACATGGACTTATTTTTTTTTTTTCCCCATCATCATACTTGGATCTCCACTCATCCTCCCTCCCAGCAAGGCAAAGGGACTATTTTATTGTGACTTTGATCAGCCCTGAATTACACCAGGAGTACACAACAATAAAGAGATGGGATTCAGCTCTGAAGGCAAAAGAACTTCTGCACATCTGAAGCCTGGCCTCTCCCCTCCCCATCTCTGCCATGCCACGGAGGGACCGTAGGCGACAGGAGCTCACTTTGAATCTCGGGATATTTCATCATCAGCAGGATGGCCCACTGGAGCGTGGTGGCTATGGTCTCTGTTCCCGCCATGACCAGGTCGAGTATGGATGCTATTAAGTTGTCATCATGGAAGACGCTGTCTTTCTTGTTTTTCTCCTTGAAAAACACAAGTGGTAACAAAGGTCTTAAAACAGTCTTAGTATTCAGTAAGCTTGGGAAATAGTGCATAGCCTACAACTCTGCTGACTGTGATCTTGTGTTCGTGAGCTGGGTGATAAAATAGACCTGATCTTGAATTCACAGTCTGCACCAAAGACGGGAGCACTAAAGATGGAAAGTTTGGAGTGGAGTTTGTTTTGGCATCCATCTCCACCCAGAAGCAGGCTGAAGCTCAGGCCTGATGCTGTTCACAAACTCAGCCTCACAGGTTTGGATAAAGCCCGGTCTCTCCCCTGTACAGAAGGAGATCCAGCTAATCCCAGTGTTGAGGGGCTCCTCCTGCCCAAGGGCAGGATTGAACCCCCAGCAATGTTCAAAATGACCTTTCAGGTTGTTTCTGCTGGGCTTTAGGGCTGTACTGACCCTTCCTCCACACAGCTGGGTAGGATACTTAGTGCCTAAACTTGGCCCAGATCCAGTTGGAAAGAAGAAAAAAGAGCCGAAATATTTTGTGTTGAATGAAATCAACTGATGTGTGAAACTGCGGAGTCTCAACTAAAGTAAGATGCAGGGCAGGGCTAGGACTTGTACAGATGATTTATCATTCAAGTACGTTAAGTGTATCATTCATCTTGGAACAACAGTATCAATGATTAATTGATTCGTTGTCATACAAAGAAAGGCAGAGTCAGCTTTCATGTAAATTCATGCATTTTCTAGTAGGAACAAGGAGCTGATCTCACATTTCCGGATGCTGCTATTTCAGGAGCAGACCAAGACAGTGGTTTCATATCTTAATTTTGATAGAAAAATCCCTGCAGTAAATTACACCAACTGTAAGAGACTGGAGTCTGATTTCAGTACCACTAGAATAACAGCATGGATTTCAATAGGTTTGTGTGACATGACTGAAATTAAGACTCAGCAACTGTTTTAGCTAGAAAATGCAAAGGAGACATTGCAGAAAACAGAGAAAATAGAAAATAGAGCCAAACAGTCAAATACCTCTTGTTGCTTGAACATCAGTGCATCAATGTAGCTCCTCACGCTGTTCTCGTTGATATCCTCCCTGCTTGCCTTCATGTATTGCCTTAAAATGACACGCACATCTTCTATTTTCCCAAGCATAATCTTGTGGGTTTTGAAAAGAAATCCCAGGAACGGGTAGAAGTTGAAATACTGATGAGGAATTAAAAAAGAGGAGCGTTAAGTCTGCAGAAGTATCAAGATGCTGAAATGGCTTCTTCCTAAGGCATGACATACCAGGTGAGTTTTGTATTGAAGCAGTAATATCTTAGCTAAAATAACCATGGATGAGTTCTCATTTAGCTCCACAGAGATGTGCAGGATAGTTCAAAAGGAAAGTGGCAAAGGGGAATCTGGCTGCACACTTGTGGTGACCAAGGTGGTACATGAAGAACGGTCACATTATTTGAAAACTGCTGAACTAAATCCTGTGGTTTGTGTGGCTAACAAACATAATGTACCAGTATAAAAAAACGTTGATCTGTGGGACAGGTGACTTACGTTCAAGTACGGAGATCCCAGAAGAATCATAACTTCATCTATGAGTCTTAAGAGAGTGAGAAATGTTGGGTCCTTATAGTCAAACCTGTCCCCAAACAGCATGACGAAGGTGACGTTGATTGGAGCACAGTTGAAGGACCTCAGGCTAAAAGGTTCCCCTGCGATGGGAGGAGGATGGAAACGTTATTGAGATGCTGCAGCAGCAGTGACCCATATGAGGCTGTACAGCACCGTGACGGTCTCCAGCTCACCTTTGAAGGATTTGATCATCTCGATAAGGAAGTGAAGCTCCTCAAAAATCCTCCCTTCTATCATTTTTTTCCCCATGCCAAGGTTGCGCATGCTGGATACGGTGAATCTCCGAGTTGTTCTCCACAGCTCCCCGATAGAGAAGAACAAACCTGGGGAGGCCGTGAGACATCGCCGTGGGCTCGTGCACCGAGGAGCCCCACCGCACGAAATAAAACAGGGGACTGGAAGAGGAGGGATCTCCCCAAGTGTTTCTGCTGCCCAGTTTCCCATGGATCTGAGGACTGAGGGTCTCCTACTTCTGTGTGCCCCATCCCTGTATCCTCTCAGCTCACTGAGCCTGTAGTTTGGGAAAAAACAAGCTCCCACCCAACCCCATCTGCCCCAGCCCTCTCCTGAGCATGGCATAAGCAGGTATGGCTTTCAGACCAGTACGGGTTGGCTGTAGAGCTGGGGAGAGATGTTGGTCTAAGTCCATCTTGCAACCTTTCTGACCCTGTTTGTTTGCAAGCCTAAGGACTCAAGCGACAGCCTTGTATCCTGTAGCTTTTCCCTTTGTCCTGTTACAGTCATAAAGTTATTTTATCTATGTCAGATGGGATCATTCAGTCTCCTCAACCCTGGCCAGTGCTGAACTGATTTATGGAGATTCCCAGCAACACCGTATTTTCAGCAGTGGCAAAAATACTGTGGTTTTGTAGTGGTCACTGAGCTCATGCTTTGATGATCACTACCACCACCAAGCAGGGATGGGTATTTCATCCCGTCAGAGTGTTGGAAATAGTGAAAGAAAAAAATGGTGTCAATGATCCAAAGGCTATCTCAGATTGCGGCAATTGAAAAGCTGGGTCCAGCACTTCACTTCTTCATATTGGCTGCAAAGTCTTTAAATGTGTTTGCTTTTTCTAGAGCAGTGTGGTTTTAATTTGGAAAGCAAAACTTCTTGCTCTAAAAATGTCAAAGCAAATTTCTAAACTTCATTTTAATTTTTTCTTTAATTCATGCAATATCATCTGGATCATTCCTTTTCTGCAAACAGCTTCGGAGTCAAGAGTCAAAAACTGACATTTTCTGAAGAAAAAATGTTGCATGGGAAAATTTGTGACCATTGTTACCGAAGAGCCGCTATGAATTTACAGCTTTGGGTCACCTCTAAGTGGCTCAGACTTGGGCTGAGAAGGTAAGTGTGAAAGGACTTATTATGCAATACTGACAGTCTCCCATGGGGACATTTTACATGTAAATTAGCTCTGAAAAATGCTTTTCTCCCCATCGATTCCTTTTCTTTATGTAGCGATAAATTTCTCTCTTGATATTATGGCTGGGTAATTTAATTTATAATTGTATCCCAACTTCAGCCTGTGACCAGCATATAAAGCTGCCTTTTGGATGCTCAAAACTAAAGACTTGTCTGAAGCAGAGGAGAGAGAAACAAAGCAAATACTCCTCTGAAATACTCAGGGATGGAAAGTTGCCTTGGAACAACTACGCAGGTGTCTGTGAAGCTGAATTTCCAGCCTCGGCTTATTGCTTCTGCCTGGACTTGCTTCATGTTGGTCCACCCAAGAACCTTTGTGGGGGAGGCAAGGCACAGCGGACTGATGATGTCCAAAATTGTGGCACCTGGCAGTGGGGAAAGGGGAAAACCCTACAGCTCCAAACAGCCAAACCAGTTAGTCCAAAGTCCCCTGAAACTGTGGGGGAGGTTTGTAAGGGTGGCGATGGTGGCGAGATGCTCTAATTGACATCTTACGTAAGTTAACCCCAGAATTACCACAGTGCCTTTAAAAATCCCACTCCTCACCCTCGAACATGCAGGACATGGATCAGCCACAAGTGCATTAGCAAAAATTATGAAAAGCTGAGAGACATTGCATGCAAGCGATGAAAGCAAAATCTTTTCTGTTGGCTTGGCTTCAGAAGGGTCCAAGGGGGATGTTTAAAAGCTGGGCTCTGGGGATGCACAGTTAGGCTGGCACTAAGCGATGGTGTCGTCCCTCCCGCCCACCCCCGCTCATTGCCCTAGTACCGTTTCCGTTCTGAATTTGGTCAAATATTGGGATGGATGGTCTGTCTACAAACTCCTCTGTGTAGTTCACAAGCGCCTCCCGCACAACTTCGTACCCGGTCAGGACCACAACTTTCTGGAACCCAAAGTGGAGGGTGAAGATGGGACCGTATTTTTCCGCGAGCTGAAAAAGAGGGGAGCTGTGATGGTCAGGAAAGGAGGGAGCATGCGCCGGGCAGATGCCCGTTGCTTTCTGAAAGGACGTATTACATCCTAGTGCCCTGCTGGGAACAGCTGCAAAGCTGCTCCCTGCAGAACAGCACCTGTGAGCCAGAGCCCATCGCGGTCAAACATGAGGCATTTCGTACACATGCCTGGCTGGCATCTGTATGGATTTTCAGCTTCTTATCATGAAAGAACGCCCACCCCCATCAGTGCATTACTGATCTGGTTTTGCTGTTAAGGAGAAAGTAAATGAAAAACAAAAAACCCACCTAGAGTTAAACACCGGACCTCAAATGGCAACACAAGTTGGCAAACCGGAGAAAGACAAAAACGGAGAAGACATTTCAGTGTGAGTAATGATGCTGTCACACAGGAAAGCTTTGGTACGATGCTCCTCTCATACCAAAGCATTCCTGCATCCCTGCTGCTAGACCAGGGGAGCCGCTGCCCCGTGCCAGGCATTTAGTTTGCCACGGATGACCACAGATTGCAAATCCATGCCCCTCTGCTCAGACCTGGCTGTGATACCTACAGCTCAGCAGGGCACAGCAGGGAAACCCACGGCAGGAGCAGGAGGCTGCCTGAACCACTGCTTGTTCCCATGCTTGTACACAACGTGATGCTCATTCTGCACTGAGAAGGCTCTGGATGTATCTGCCAGAACATAGAGGCTCTTTCACTGCCACAAGCCTCAGGACAGATTCTCTGCAGCTCCCCACCAAAGCTGAGCCTTGACGGGCAACACAGTGCCTCAGGGGGCTGAAAATCCCTCCAGGAGCAAACAGTCCTGCTGGCATGTCCTATGTGTGTCCCCAGAGCCACCCTGCTGTGTGCAGACCCCCACTCCTCTTTGCCAAGGAAAGAGGTCTGTGGCAGAGCCAGGCAGGCTGATGGGGGAATCCTTGCTCCGTAAGGACTGTCGTGTGCATGCCTGCTGATACACCCCTGTGTTTTTCCAGGATGAGACTGTCATCCCCCCCAACTCCTGCCTGTGTGTCTCCTTGGCATGCACTGGGGACCACGGGAGGCTGACTACTGCCTGCCTCCACCCCACCGCTGCGGCTGCATCTTGCTCCCCAGCAGAGTGAAAACAGCACTTGGGGACAGCCGAGAAGAATTTGGGCTGGGCTGGAGCGAGGTGATGGGAAGCCACAGACCAAATCTCAGCCTAAGCAAACACACAGTGTATGCACACAGCCTCAGCCTGCGCCGCGTCCACCGGCAGCTTTCGCAGGGGAGCGGGGGGACACCCCATCAGGGTGCCCAGCCAACACACGGTGCCTGCTGCTCAATGCAAACACCATCTTCTGCTCTCCGTGGGGTGAGATGGAGGATAACCCCTCTGGAGTAATCCCAAAGTAAAGGCAAATGTCGGCAGTACAAAATAGAGCCCAGCAGGTGATGAAAGCATGCGGAGGTAATTCCAAACGGCCGTTCCGAGGCTGCAGCAACGTCTGCCCAGCCCCGCTGGGTAAACTGACCCCAGCCCTGACATTGCCCAGAACAACACCAGGTGCTGGGAGCCTCACCCCACGGCAGAGCGAACCCACCACTCGCTGCTCCCAGGTACCTGCCGGTGTTTGCTGAGCACCGGCGCTACGGGAGCTGTGTCAACGCCTGGTCATGAACTGCCGCTGGCTGTTTGCTCACTCGCCCTGACCCTGGCACAAGTCGATGCCTGAGGATGCTGCCCGTTGCACACAGCAGCCCGACATAAACACCCCGGGCTGCGCCAGCCTCGTCTTGCTCCACAGAACAGTTTAGCACCATAAGTGGGGTAAGTTGTCTTAATTACAGGTTAATAGAAGCGCTTACAGCTATCCATTCTGGTTCCTTAGCAACTTTTCCATCCCTCTCTTGCACTGCTGTCTAGATTTTAATGTGTATCCAATTCCTCAAGAGGGAAGGGGATTTTTGCAATGGGGCATCTGGATTTGGCCCTTTCCGAAGCAGTTGTGGGGTTGCTGCATCGTGAAATTCCCCCTGCCAGTTCTCCGCAGCGGAGGGGAGGGAAGTAATTTCATTTCATGTTAGTTATGTCCTAATACTTTAAAAGATTTCTGGGTGTCCAAGCTGTCAAATTAATATTTAAAATCCCACAAGCACAATATACTTCATGTACATCATCACAATTACATGAAGAAATCCCGTATTACCCAGAGGTCTTTTTTTTAACGGTTGATTGCTCAGAAATGACACTGCATCAACACAGACATTGGTTAGAAGAAGCCTAGAAAAAATATCATAAAGCAATTTTCACACCTTTGCAATTTAGTTTGAATTTAAAAAGACAAAGAATTCTTACTAACATATCCCAGGCGGTTTTAAAATGCATGAGGGTCTGGGTTTGGGGTTTTTTGTCCTACCTTCATTAGGGATTTATCTTGCCTTCTAAGATCCACCAAGTGCAGGTTACCAATGATCGGAAGAGGAGTTGGACCAGGAGGTAATTTAAAAGCTGAATTTTTATAGCCAGTTGAAAAATAGAGCACAGCTAATAATACCGCTGCACACAGCAGACAGATTAATGCAGAATCAGAGACAAATGAAATTAAAAAAGACTTTTTTTTAGTAATAATCTGTTTGGGGGGGGTTAGCAGCAATAAAAATGCGGTGGCACTGTTCGGTCTCTGCCAGCTGGCTTTCTGTTTGCTCTCTGCGATCGCTACAAGCACTCGATTCTTATGAAGGTTTGTAGAGTACCTAAATAAATACTGCATACTCCACCCTCTTTAAACACCTCCGAGAATGTGGTCTAAGCAGTTTGCAAAGCCTGTCCAGAAGTAAAGAGAGTTTCAAATTACAAACCCATGCATGTGTGTGCAAGAACACATACATGGGAAAAGGTGCTTGGCATTCCTCTATAACCTCCTCCTCCCCGAGACCTCAAGGTCCTTTGCTGGCAGCACTGTGACCCTCCAAAGACTCTGCTGACACAGGGAAATAAAAAGGCTTCTTTGAATTCTACTAGAAACCTCCGCATCCAGCTTTGGGTAGGGTTTGAGATCTTCATGTCACTAGAGAGAAAAAGAGTATTGTTACGGGAGACTTGAACTCTGTTGATGTCAAGTGGAGATCAAAGGTTGTTAATAGTGGTAAAGCCCGTGTATCCCTGGGGGTTGTAGCCCGTAAACTGCTTCATAAAGGCAGCTCTGAACTGCCCAGAAGGGATGTGATTTCAGACTTTGTGTCTGGAGTAGAGGACGTGTAATAGCTAGCCATGGAAAATTAGCTCGGATCAAGTGATCATGAGTGGGTTCACGAGTGGAATGGGAAGACAAAATGAGATTTGAAACTTCTGGGAGGACTCTTCATTTTGCAAGAGCAGCTTCTAAGAGACAGAGGGAAGAAGTTAATGGAGGTAATGAAGCAGGCTGACCTGGCAGGCTTCAGAAGGGGAACAGGACAGGAGAAGATAATTATTTTAAGTCAAAGATATGAAACATCTGGAGCTTGGATCACTCATAAAGGTTTAAGTCCTGTACAGAAGGAACTGAGATCCAACTGGTTGAATAGTGACTCTCAGGAGGATGCTGGGAATAAACAGACAATGGAAAAATATTGTTTAGGGAAGGAAGATCTGTCTTACATGATCAGGAAGCACAAGGCTAGAGGTACATTTACCCAAAGGTTAGATCATATAAAGGCTATTAGTCAGCAAATATGGGTCCTCAGCTGCAAATGCAAAGAGATAAGGAAGGAAGTGGGCACAGGTATGGTTAGCATGGTCCCAGAGCAAACGGCTGCTTGGGTGCACGTTGGAGTTCCCTACATGGTGTGAAGATGTTCCAGCACAACAGCCACCTAGAAGAAGCAAATGTGTTGCAACATTTCTGGAATTTTTGTTTTTGATTAGTTTCCAAGAAATGGGCTGGAGGCAACGGTTTCCCCCAGAGCATACCTAGGATGACTCAACCCTACCTGCTCCAGGGAGCAAAGAGGTAGAGGGGCTAAAGACAGCCAAGAAGGATGGGGGCTGGCACAGGGTCGGATGTGGGCATTGCCATGAGAACTTGCAATGGCACATGCTCTGCGCCTCGTAGAAAATGTTCCTGCAGGGTTTTGTTTGACCAGCAGCACCCTACGGTGCAAAAATTACGTGTTGCTGCCACTCTACTGGTATTTCATCCTCGCCCTGGGAGCCACTGAAATCATAAAAAGTCCTTTCAGAAAAAAGACTTAAATTATCTCTGAAAAGCCAGGGGGAAGTGTATTGGGCTTTTTTAAATGATGTTTTTTTAAATGAGTGCAATGCATTAAAATGACAAAGGTAAGTCAAGCTCTTGCGATGACAAGAAATTCCTGTCTCAATAATGCGTCTGGTACGTGTTTTGCTCTGGAGCCGCGCTGCTACGTGCTCCCCTGCCTGAGCACACAGAGCTGAGCACAAAACACCTGCCAGGCGCTGACACTGCTCCGGGTGCATTCCTGGGGCAGCCGGGCCCCTCAGGGGGTTCGCAGTCAGGTTGTCCTCAGTCCCTTGTGCCCACGCGGAGATCTCCTGTACAGCGTGTGAACCAGGTGATGCTGGGTGAGGACACGGAGCATGGGCATCATTCACCAACCCCAAAACGCAGCCCCTCCGCTGCCAGTTAGCCAGCCTGGGGAGAGCCAGCCAGTAAAGCACCAGCCCTGCATCCTTTAAATTAACTTAAATCCCCCAAAATCTCTGTGCCTTCCCTGGCAGTCCCATTCTTGACCAGCAGTGCATCCCGGACTGCAGCCTCAGGTAACTCCTGCTGCCTTTTACTGTCACGAGTTCCTTTTAGGCAAGGGCAGGAGCCACAGGAATCACTGGAAGAAGCCCCATCAGAGAGCCATCCAGAGCCCCATCCTGTCTCAGACAGCAGTTGTGATCTTCTGGAGTTAGAAGTGCAATTATTTCCTTTGAGTTCTCTGTGGCTCACTCTTTGCGTTGCTAAACATGTTGCTGAAGGACCCCTGTGCTCACCTCTCTACTGTGGGCGTGTTAAAGGTGTTGCAGCTTAACTTCTTAGTTTTAACCCAAAATCAGTTTCATCTTGCAACACCAGATAGATCAACAGCAACACAGCAAAATATTTATTTATCAGGCTTGCAGTAGTTAGGCTGCAAATAGAGGAACAGCAAAACAAAGGTAAGCAAATATAGCGGCGAAGGCTTTCGTGTTACACAGCTTACTAAGCAGAGTCCTTGCGATGCACCCAGAAGCTGGAGCTGGCCCCAGGGTACGATGTGTGTACCAGTGCAATACCAGCACAAGGTGTACTACAACCATTAGAGTGCTGCCTTTAGTTGCATGAACTAAAGCTAGTGTGAAGAGCCAGTGTCTTCGCCAAAGACAACCCCACTTTGTAATCCCTTTGTATTATCTTCCTCCTTTCTTTCCTTCCTTTTGCAGCACAGATCAGCTTTAGATTACAGCAACTTCATGTTCAGTCTCTCTAACTTTCTCTTTCTCCCTTTTTTCATTTCCCAACCCAGCACAAAGGCATCTCCAATGACTCACTGCTCCCTAACCCACGTGTAGTTTCCGCCTGTCTCACAGCAGACGAAGCAGCCTCCTCTCTTGTATCTCCACCACCGCTTAGGTTTCACATACGTATCGTGCTTCCTTCAGTGGGTCTAGCCTTGCAGGTACAGCTAGTTATTCCTACTCCTAATGGCTGCTACATTAAATAAACCATTAATTGTAGTAATCAGCTGCTCTAGGACAGCCACAGTCTTTGGGGTGTCACCAGCTTTCTACAGAGATCCCCATGTTACAAGTTAACGGTACAGGTGAGCGACCTGCTAACAAGGTCTAACCTGCTTCTCCTTCCAGACCCTACTACCAGCTTTACACCTATTTGCACAGCGACTACCTACAAAATCCTATTAGCCTTGAGCGTGATGCAGGATCTCTCCTGGCAGAACGTGACCATTATCAGCTCTGAATTTGTAACTTTGGTTCCTACCTAACCAGCCAAAGTGCTTTTTTGCCAGCACCGAAGTTTGTCTAGCAGTTCCTATTGCAATGGCCCTGCTCCTGCTGTGTACTGAGCATACATAACTTCCACAGGAGCCCGTGGCAGTGGTATTTGCTCAGCAGTGCAGGCTGATTTGTTACTCTGCCTGGAGACCTTGATGCCTTTTTCTGACCCAGGGAACGTCTGGAGAGGAAGACAGCTTGAAATGCCAGGGGCTGTGTATCTGGTGGAGAGCTGAAGACAAACATTAACTTTTTCTAAAGAGTTTAAGCCCCATTTTCAGTCAAATGGAAAATATTGTCCCTGTTCATCCCAATACACCTGATTCATGAGACTGAAGTTTGAATTTGGAGCCTGGGGATGACGGTTCACCCTGCAGCCAGTGGAGAGAATGAACAATTCAGACCTTATGGCAGCTGAACCATCCACCGAAGGAGCCCCTCCCTCTCTGTGAAGGGTAGAGACAATCTAGAGAGCAACTACAGCTCCTGATGTGCGAGCAGAGAAGAAGGCTGAGCCTCTCGCAGGTCTCTGATGGGAGCATGGCAGTCCTGCTGCCCAGCCCCAGGCTGCATCGCCCTCACGCTGCCTCAGGCTTGGGTCCAGCTTTAGCCACGCTGATTCAAAAACTCTTCACTTTCTGTGGCTGGTCATTTTCTGCCAGTTTAGGGATCTAAGAGGGTCCGGTAAGGGATGGGACAAGTGCCAGAGCGAGCATGAAGCCAGGAGAGGTGAGGGAGTGGTAGAAATGCCTTTCTTAGCAGAAGCAGAAAGCTGCTAGATCGGCCCCATCATAAATGGGCTCTTCAGCATGAAGTGCCTATGTGAGCTGGAACGAACCCACTTCCCAAACCACTTAGATGTTTTCTGATAACTGTCCCGTGCCTGGCTCTTGGCATCAGCCCATGTTACACCCTCGTGTCTGGGACTCTGTAATAAAGATAAGGCAGGTTGTATCGCACAATGGAAGCTCAGTCTGAGGCTCAGCTCAACAACCATCCTGGGGAGATTTCCAGATCCATTAAGTGTCTGTTGTCTCCAGCTGGGCCATTGATAATCAGCTCTGCTATAGAGCTGGGATTTTGGGCTGGGGGGGAGATGGGTTACATCTATAGAGGAGGCTTGAAGCCATTTCATTCTTTCAAACAGCCCTGAAAACTGCATCTCTGATGTGCTGCTCCAGGAATGAATCACACTGTTTCTGAGAGCAGTACTCAGGGGTGTCTGAAGGGATGCATTATACAGACACCATAAAAGCTGCTGGAAGAATGGCATGAATGAGAGAAAAATAGCCTGGTGTCTTCCTTTCCCTAAAGCTCGGGTACAGACAGCTTTTTACCCCTGTAACTAGACTTGCTTTCAAGCTTGATGTGTTCACTGCTCTAACTCCATGTCATCTGATCATTCACAGGGCACAGCACAAACCAGGTGAGGCATGGGGTTCAAGGTAAAGCCGACATCGGCAGTGAGATCCAGGTCCGACTTATCCACTCCTGGAGCAGGCTGGAAAATAAATTTGCGGAGCAAGCCTGCAAAGAAGAGGAACAGCTCCATTCTGGCCAGTCCTTCTCCAAGGCAAGCCCTTCGTCCTGAAAACAACCAGGAGAGAAGTAAATGATCAGCACCATAACCATTAATGTTGATGTCTGAGACCTTCTAAACTGAATGCACAGTCCATAAGAGCAGGCTGCTGAGGTAGGAAATTTTTCCTTCTTTCTCTCTGTGTATTAGAAGTGCTACTGACTTGGTCTCACACCACACAGAAACCTGTAGGTATGTGAGACCATTCAGTGGCTGTGGGTAAATCACTGTCTCCCTGATCTTCCAAGGAAGAAGTGGTTACCTACAGCAATGGTGGACAGGACAAATGACCAGAAATTCCTTATCCTATATTCTGTCTCCATGACTTCCATACTTTCCTGGAATCAGTGGGAGCTGTGCCATTAGCCTAGCCCAAGGTGGTGGACACAGTACCCCCCTCACCTATGGAGAATGGAATAAATGCCTCTCTCCTAACGAAGTTCCCATCGGCATCCAGGAAGTGGGAAGGGTTGAACTGATGCGGGGTTTTCCAGTGTAGCTCATCATTCAGAGCGGAGGTCAGCAGCGGAATAATCTCTGTACCCTGAAAGGGATCAAAGAAACTTGCGGTAGCTATTTATTTAGAGCAGATCACTTTCCTAGTCCAGCCAGGGTGCTTTCCTTTTCTAATATGAAGAGGCTAATAAGACTGGGACATGGCAAACAGAACTGGGGGATGCTTCCCTGCCCCGTTTTGGCTCTGCCTGTTATCGGTAGCTGCTGCTCTCTTTTTGAACTGCAAAACATTCCCTTCTTACAGATTAAGATCTTCCAAGAAAAATGCTGAAGTAGAGGTTCCACATTTGGCATAAGCGATTCAAACCAGTGTGATTTAATTAAACTCTCTAGCTATTCTGGATTGAAGCAGCTGTAACAGACCACAGTCCAGTGCATGCTTATAACAGCTATCCTGGATCCAAGGCAAAGGATCACATCATAGATTAAATCATGCATCACAGTGTTTTAGATTTTTATATTTTTCTTCTTGACTGCTTTAAAACTGTAAGGAATTTGTGCAGTGAAAGCTGCTAGCCTCAAAGCTTACCTTAGGAATCACATAGCCTTGGTAATTCACATCGGTAGGAGTTGATCGTGATACACCCATTGGGACAATATTGGCAAACCTTTGTATTTCATGTATCACTGCATCTGTATAAGGCATTTTTTTCCGGTCCTCCAACTTAGGCAGCTCTCCTGGTTCAATGACATGGTTCATTTCTTCCTGAATCTTTCCTTGGAGGGAGGAAAGGATTAAGAAGCTGATAACCCTCTTATCTTGCAACTGAAATGGCCTCCAGCTTGGCCAAGATGAACAAAAAGGAAAACTTTAAGGGTATTTGGGAAAAGCAGAAGTGGGTAAGTCAGGGCATGGCATGATTCTTTCAGGTTTATTGTTGAGCCAAGGAAGCTTGACCAGAGTCACTACAGTACACTCCATGCCTGATTCTGATCACACACCTTTGTTACCCCATAGCCTGCAGCAGAAACCAGATCAGAATCAGCTCCTGAGGAGACCTTCAGTGACGTAAGCCCATAGCCTGCAGGAGAATAACAACGGGGGGGAGCTTTACTCTAACTGTAGACTGGCCCTTAACCTCTCCCACTTGGCTGGGCTGGTTTATTGCAATCCAGCTGAATAAAATTCCTCTGTAAAGTCAACGGCTGTTATCTCTCTCAGCGTACCCAGAATAATTACTCTAGACAACACTGAATGAGTTCCACTCCCTTCCACAACCGAAGCCTAAAGCATGCAACAGTATATCGTACAAGGACTTCTCAGCCTTACTCTGAATTTCTGGGTATTTCATCATCAGAAGAAGGCCCCAGCGCACAGTCGTAGAAGTAGTCTCAGTCCCAGCGGCAAAGAGGTCCAGAGTCGAAAACAACAGGCTTCTGTTGCTGAACATAGTGTGGGGTTTCTTTGATTCCTTCAAAACATACAGGTAATGGCCATAAACTCTACAGCAAGTGATACCAATATGTGACTGTGTTGCCATCATTTTTATCTGCATTTTAGCTTTTTTGTATCTTTATATGCTCTGGGAGACCAAATGTTTAGTATTTTAGCATTAGGGCCTATGGTCTATGGAATTTCTCTGGTCCTGAGCATATGTGCAATCCCCAGGTCTAGATATTGGGTTAATTTGAATGTAGTTACTGCAATGAAGTTTATCACTGTACCACCCTTGCAGGAAGGTTTGGGATGATCTCCTCCTTATGTGTGCTCAGTGGTACCTTACTTCACCCACGTGGGACATCTTGACAACAAGATCCCTTTAACCAGCAGCTTCAGTGGAGCTATGGAGCAAGTACCGCCCAGCTCGCTGTGAGTACAAGCTTTGACAGATTCTGTTCACTGCAGTTCTTCTGTTTCCACTCACCCCCAGTCCCCGACAGACTGTCAGTCCTAATAACAAGTCAGAGCTAAGAGAATACACAGACGCTGAGACTTAGCTTTAAAGTACCTGTTGTTGCTTCATCAGAAAGGCATCAACAAACCCTGTTAAGTTATTTGCATCGAACTCTTCTTGGTGTTTCTGAAAGAGCTTCTGGAGAAAAGCGTTCAGTTCATCGACATTTTGCAGCACAGTCTTGGAAGCTCCAAAGAGAAATCCAAGGGATGGGTAGAAATTATATAACTGTGGAGCAAGAGAAGTCTTACTGTTAACTGGCATTTTGAACACATACTGGTATCTCAAGTGACAGTGCTGGTCTCTTGTCCCATGCCCTGTCATTTCAGGCTGTAAGTCCCCCACATTCACTTGTACTGTCCAAGCAGCTATGAACTGCTACAGAAATAAGAGCATTGTCTCTGTTATACCTCTTCATGAGTCCTTGCCATGACTTTTGGGAGACTCATCAGCTTAATCTTCTTTCAAGGCTTGCAGCTGTGTAGGTGGTGGGACAGAGGGTCTCAGATGTGAAAGATGGGAATTTGAGCATTGTACTTATTCCAGGGAAAGCCCTCAGGTGTGTCACATCCCAGGGCAGCAGAAGGGACTTGAACTGGCCACCTTCACATACATGGTGCTTTCCAAGCCAATTAGCTTAGGCACAGCATTGAGCTAACCCAGCTACATTGCAGTATGCCATACAGACATATGTGCTGTCAGGAGAAAGGAGGGCTCTCATCCCCATCATCCCACCAGAGGTGTGCACATCTTCAAGCAGACCATAAGCTGTCTGTCATTAAACGAACACCCGATGTTATCTGTTAGCCAGTGCCTCCTCCTGGGAGAGTTTCTATACATGGTGCATACCCCCCTGACCTGTGCTCAGGTGGTAGTTTTGGGGCTCAGCTGGTCTGGAGTTACAGCCAGCCACAAACCTCCGTGCGACTCAGAAAGATGACTCCACTGGCGTTCAAGGCAGATGCTTTGTGTCAGGAAGGAATGGGCTTCTATCATCTGTTAGCTTGCTAAAACTGAGTTTCAGAGGGCAAAATAAAAGAAGTTTGTCAAACCTGGTTCTGGGGGAGGAAGAAGTAAGACAGCTCCTGAAGGTGTAATACAAGGAGGCAGATTTGAGATGGCATTTCAGTGCTGATCTCTGATATGAGAGGTATTGTGTTTCTGCTCTTCAAAGAGGGTAAAATGAAGACTTTGGGTTTTTTTTCTTTTCCTAATTAGCTTCACAGACTAAGTGTAGGGGCCTGGGAATCTGTGTGTTGCAGACACAGAACCGCAGATGTGTTCTGTACAGGCTGGCTGCCTCTTGTTCTCAAGAAGCAAGATGTGGGAGGCCAGGAGGACAAACACAGGCAATCCCCCAAAAAACTAAAACTTAAAATCAAGCTCTTACCAGCACCATAGGGGAGCCCAACAGCTTTGTATTTTCATTCATCAGCTTCAGCAAAGTTAGAAATACAGGATCATCATATTCAAACCTCTCTCCAAACAATACAGAGCAGATGACATTGGAGACTGCATTGTTGAGTATCATCTTCGTATCAAATGGCTTCCCTGTGTTTCAAGAAATGAAAGCAAATGGTGATGTGATTATGCTTGTTTCAGTCTGGTTTCCTATGGAAATGAAGTTCTGAACTTCCAAAGAAAAACCTCATACATCACCCAGAATGCATAGCAGGAAATTCAGTTTCAATGTTTTAAGGCTTTGGTTTAATAACCCACTTCTGCGTATGCTGAACTTTAACCATGAGAGTTAAACTTTCATTAATCTTTATTGTTCTGCTAGACATGTTTTCTGTCTCTGGATGAAGGTCTTGACACTCACCATGATAGGATTCAAAATATTTGATAAGGGAATTTACTTCCTCCAGGATTCGGATCTCAAGGGTTCTCTTTCCCATTCCGAAATCTCGCAGTGTGGACAAGGTGAATCTTCTCATAGTTTTCCATAGCTCTCCATGGCTGAATGCTATGCCTAAAATAAACGTGTAACATCCTTATGTTACCTGTGGTTCATAAAGGTTTGTGAGGTCTTCTTATACCCTGGTACCAAAGCTGCTCGATACACTGTTATATCAACAAAAAGTAATCTGTAAGAGGATGATGCTCTCTGCTGTAAGAATATAACAAATATAGACAAACTACACAAAGTAACCAACCAAAAGGTCACTTGCCATTTCCTTGTGTCATTTTCCTGAATATGGGTATTTCTGCCCTCTCTCCAAATTCTTCAGCATGATTGAAAAGGGCATCCTTGATGGTTTCATACCCAGCCAGTACCACAGCTTTCCTGGGTCCAAAATGCACAGTGAAGACATTGCCGTATATCTTGGAGAGCTGCCAAGGTGAAGAAATACATTCATTCAAAACCAGATATGGACCCAAACGCCAGCATGAGCCACCCTGGGTGGTTTCCAACCCAAAAGGAGCCTCCCAGCCCTGCCTGAAGTTTCCAGGTGCTGCTATAATGCAACTAACGAGCGACAGCTATCAACCGCCAGCATCTCTGCTTGCACCCTGTTTGCACAACAAGGTGTCTGCTATCGCTGCTTCTATCAGAGAAGTCAATAGAATGCCATTGCATTCCTGTGGTGTTCTGCAGCAACAGGCCAGCACAGCGATACCACCACTGGGAGACTGGTTAGGAAACGCCGCAGCAGGCAGACCTGTTTATTTTAATGCCGTTGACCCGAGGCAAGCGGGCGTGCAGACATCTTTGCGGCTGAAGCCACAAACACTACAAAAACAAAGTGAGACAATAACTCTTTCTTTCAGGACAGCACTTGTCTCTAATTATGGCAAGGTGGGTAGTGTTGCAGTCATCGCAAAATTATTTGCTGGCCACCAGAAACTTGAATCCGACTAGGAAGCATGTTCTTGTAGATAATGTCACAGGAGCTCTAGGCTTTTATAGCAAATTAAATATGAATCATCTGTTGCACAGAAGGGTGGCTTTGACAATCTAATCATTCACTGGGTATTTTAGACTTCGTTTAAACACACTGCAAGCCATCCGCTCCAAATGTCTTCTCGTTTCCGATGTGCCTGCGTTACCATTTGCTATGCATTAGATACATACCGAAAATTGAATTTCAGATGAGAAGCAGCTCCTGCTATTACACCAGACAAATTGAATTTGTTTTCATCAAACGGTGGTTTGACGGCTTGGGAGATAACATTAACATTGGTTCTTTCCTTCCCAACAGCTCCCAGAGTATGCGGCAGAGCCAGGGGCAGGGAACCACAGCTGCCTCCCAGCCTTCCTTTGGTCATTTCTTTGCATTAGGACTTCTTGGCATCAACCCTGTTTTTTCTCAGCAGTACAAGTATTGGATGTGGCAGGCCTGGAGGCCTAATGAAAGCTGCTTGACAGATTATAGGAAAGGAGTCTGGTGCCTTTATGTGACATTTATATCACAAAATCTCCCAGTACCACCAAACATAGTTGCCCTTCCATCCCTGAGAGATCAGGACCAGAAGCCTGTCTTCTACCTGCAGCCTCTGAGGGGCTCCAAATACCAACAACATGGAGCTAATTGCAAGGGGTGAGGGTCTACGCTTATGTGTGTATAAAGGAAGAAATGTGTGTATTATATCTATATATATAAATATGTGTGTACCTCTGAAGGTAAAGCCACTCCGCCAGCCTGCCTATATGCCAAATGTCTCATTTCTGCCTTCCACGCAATGTAAACACAACCGCATCTCCATGTCCCCAGCTGCATTTCTCGCTTCAGGAATTGCACGTTTTCCTCCTGTTTGCTCGCTCAGACCCTACCTCTGTCAGCGACTGGAACGGCTTTTTCAGGTCCACCACATTCAAGTTTCCGATCAGAGGAAGAGGTCGTGGCCCGGGAGGCAAACTGCGAACCGGCTTCTTCAAGCTGGAGAGAAAGTAAAGGAGAGCGACCAGCCCTGCTGCCAGACAGAGCAGCGAGCTCGAGCCCAGGTACTGCAGCAATCTCTGTAGGGCCATGTCTAGATCAACATGTGGGGATGAGCATCTCGGGGTCCCTTTATAGCTCTTCTGTCGTTGCCTGAACACACCTTCTGGGGAAGTGGCTTTACACAAGAAAAAAGGACTCTGAGGTCTTGTTTGCTTCCATTTAGACCAGATGTACTTTTTTTCCCTGCCAAATAAAGCACCCTATTTTATTCTGAAACATGGATTATCTTAATCTGGAGCTCCTATTTCATCTACAACACTGGGGCACGGTGTTTGTTTTCCAGTGAAAATCTGTATTATGAACATGTTATGGTCTACCTGATTTCAGGGGCAGGATTTAAGGGACAGGACCCGTGCTGTATTGTTGTCACAGTGCCAGGTCACAGGATTCAGCTGGACCTCTGGTGATGCAATGGAGGAAGCAGGATGCAGGAGGGAAAGCTCACACTAATGCATGGCCTAAGGGACATCCTCAGGGAAGACAAGGCTGACCAAAGAGGAGTGGGAACGGAGGTGGCATGGAGATGTGCTAATTCAGGATTGCAGACCGGAGTAGGTCCACTTACAGGTGACAGCTCTGATTCTCTTTGCTTTCCTGCCACCACAGGAAAATCAGCTCCTTGAGCAACACAGTGATTTCATTGCCAACACTGTTATTGGTCTTTGTGCCAAAAATCCTCTACTGGCATCCCAAAACGCCCCTGAAACCACTTCAGTTGCTATTTTGCTGTTTACTGTCCAGAGGACTGTGTGCCTGGATGTCCATCTCTGTCCCTGAGTTTGGTGATGACTCCTTCCCGGCTGTCCTGCCTGTTTATCAGCGGCTGCATAGGAGAACCTGTCCCCTCCAATGCTTCTGCCTAAACTGGGAAAGAGATCCTGGATCTTTGTCCCCTGGGAGGGGCCAGGATCAGGCTCTGCAGCTGGCCAGGCAGAGGACTAAGGATGTGGGCTTCCTGTGCAGCGTTTGCGGAGGGGGTGCCAGCCAGGAGGAGCACACAGCAGTGGTTTTGGCACTCCAGGTGCAGTGAGTCAAGCACCATGCCAGGGCAGGGTCCTGCGAGAGCCCACGTGCCCAGGCAATGGCTCCCGGAGAGCCACCTGCACCCTTTGCATCCCTGCAGGCTGTCCACAAAGCAGAGGTGATCATGAACAGGAGGCCACAGGTTTAAATGGTGGCTCTGGCAGAAGGAGCCAATGTGATGCTCTATCACATATTCTCAAGTGGGGATATTTTGACCCCCAGTTGCAGATGCTGTCAGATTACTGGGCCATGCTGCTGTTCAACCCTCTAGAAACCTTTAGTTCTAATAATACTTTCCCTAGAATCCTCCAGGGCTACTGAGTGCAGGCTCCACTGATGGAAAAATGATTATTTATTAATAATAATAAAAAAGAATATTAGCTGAAGGCAAGGGGAATCAATAAACTCTAACTAGATGGACATGAAAAAGGTGCCTGCGTGTCTGCCTGTTCTCCAAAGCTTGTTATCAGGAGTGGAGATTTTCACAAGGGGGAATTACCCTGTGCAGAAGAGGACTAGGCAGGGTGAGCAAAGAAAGGAGGGCAACGGATGGTCATATCCATCTCAGGACTTGCACAGCTATCAAGGTCTTGGTTTGTGCCCTCTTCTCTCAGACATGTCCAAGAATGTCCTGTTCTGCCAGACTCTTCTCTGAGCAACTGGTGTGACCACTGGGACTCTTACAACTTGATAAGAAATAGGAAGAGCGAGGAAAAAATCCTACATCTGGTTGAATACCGATGGAGGGAATTTACTGTTTCTGTTTACATACAGCCACCACAGGTCTGTTGGAGTAGAGCTGGCTACTGCCACAGACAGCAAGAGCACCTTCTCAATGGCTCTCAGACTGTTTTAAAGGTTCGGGTTGTACCTGGTGACAATCTAGGGTGAAATCCTTTCTCAAGCAGTGAGCCCATGGACTTGCAACCTGCTGGACTGATGAATGCACTGTGCGAAATGATGGATGAGTTCTCCAGTGGGAGGGAATCATTGCAGTTTTAAAATATAACTAATGTCATGTCCTCACCTCCATTTCTTCCTCACATACCTCGGTTTCCAGTATGCCATCCCAAACGCAGCCTACAGCTGACTTGTTGGCTGGCAGGTGAGGCATCCCACACAGGAACAGGGAGAAAACGTTGCTCCCCACTCATGTGTCTTTGCCTTTCTACCAGCCCAAAGCAGAACCGATACCATCTTCTGGTAAGCAGACTTTGCGGGCATAACTCAGGGAGACAATCAGTTCCTGATAGAAAATGAGCCTGTACATTAAACAGCCCCAGAGTCATCTACCTTCTGTGTGCTCATCCGGAGAAGGACATATAACCTCCTAATGGGACATAGGTTACTAATGCTACAGTAACAGTAGGATAATGCAGAGAAAGAGCTGTTACGAGGCCATAATTCAGTCAATGAGTTCTGATAACATAATAAACCATGAGAGTGAACACCAACTGCTTGTGTGCCTTGCAAGGCTCTGCAACTGATTTACAACCTCAAGAGATGCCTATCGGACCGTGCATTGTTATCAGGGATATATAAAGCCTGAGCACACTCTATTAAACATTAACATTTTTAAAGACTCAGATGTGTTAAAACTCAGGCTGCTCCTTGCTAATGGATTTTGCTCACCTTGACAAATTCCAGTGCAAAAAAAGAAATCAAAAGCCTTCCGACTTTGACCTCTTTCCATTTTCCACAATTATTGCATTGTTTTATTGGATTACACCCACTTCTTCCCATCCTGCAAATCGGTATTTCTATAGGATCACTACAGAGTAGCGATCAGTATCTCAAGGGTTTGCTATGCTCATTTTGATACAAATAACTTGCACAGAATTTCTTTCAATTTATCTTTCAAATCAGTGTGTGTTGCACATTTACTCTAGGAAGACTCCAGAAAAATACTTCAAAAAATCATTATTTTACTGCAAATTTTAAATTAAATATTCTTGGGTTTTTTCCATACTCTGAGCTGAAGGATTGCATATGATGGGTCTGGTCACTGGAAGAAGAAAATTAAAAAATCTGTGCATGGGATTAATGCATTATCTCTGTGCAGTGTCTAAGGTGACAGCATTTCCCCCTTGTGTTAAGGATTTACCTCTTCTAGCAACAAACCATTCTCAGGAACTTTGTTGCTTTTAAAAGCCCTGTTCTTGGACCAAAAAGATGTCATTCCTTCATGAGTCTCACTCAGTGATGAAATACATGGAAGATCCTGGAATTTGGTCCTGGTAATGTACTTTATCATACACATATATAAAAAAATACTTTCAGAAAACTCAATTGTGACTACAGTCAGAAGCATGATCTTCCAGACACCAACAAGCCAAGGCAGCCTGACCTGGGAAGTTAGTAGTGAGGAGGTCAGGTTATGAAGAATTTATTTCCAAAATATGACTGAGCAGATCAAATTCCTCAACGTAGCTCCAAGAATCTTTTGTTCGGTGTCTCCAGCTTCAGTCTATCTCAACACAGGACTGCAGAAATCATATTAATCCAAGGGCAATCTGGGGCATATCACAAAAGATGATTAGTTGGTAGGTGTCTACAGAGCCAGGGTCCCAGCATCTTACTTTTGGGTCCCTATCTTGATGCAGATAGAGAAGTGGATTTAGATATAGCAGAACTGCAACTAGCAATGTATGAAAAAAATTTTCTTTGGCTTACAGTGCAGTGTTGCTATTTCTAAAATGTTCCCCTCTAACCTGATGAAGCTTTGGCTCAGTTGTAACAGAAAATGACCTATCATTCTCTACATCTTTGTAGATCACGTAACATATGAAGGCCTTGACCTCGCTGGCATGAAACGATGATTTCCCTGTAAGTGCAAAACAATAATATTTCATTAATCATCCACAACAGAAATCCCCGTTCCCCAGACTACTCTGACAATATTTGGCATTTTTCTTGTCTAGGAACCTGAAATAAAAGGTGGAAAATGGTTTACAACAGCCTGTGGCAGTGATGTAGCAAGAGACCTTATGTAAGAGCTGGCGGGGTGCTCGCTGTGCGAGGGTGAGGCGTAGGAATGAGTGATCCTGGAAGGATGTTTCTCTGAGGTGTGTTCTGTGCCTGGGCTGGGAACAGCAGTCTCAAGGGCACAAATTCCAGTGTCTGAATGTGCTTGGTCTTGTTCAACTTATTAATTTTGTACAGCTATCCCAAGTCAAGCTACAAAATCCCCCAATCCTTTGCTCAAAGCCTTTCATGGCTTGTCGATAAATTATTTTCAAATTAACTACCCGATATTTGAATATGCAGGCCCTTAGAAGATGCAGCATGGTGTGAGACAGAAAATAATGAAAGTCCTAGACTTCACCTTGCCCATAAAAAGGAATAAAGGTTCTTTTCTGACGTATTATTCAATTTGGTGCTTCCAAAAATAATTCTGTGTAAAAACTCTTTCTGAAGGTACATTTGTACAACTGACAGAGAAGCACCAACAGTGGAATAAGTTTTCAGCATGATCTGACAACACTGTAAAAGAGCAAACATTTTTTACATGTTACTTTAGTCCATAATTAATGACTCTAGTCCACAATTAATGACTAACAGCTCTGAGTCAAGCAAAGGAATTTTTTTTTAATTTATCAAGTGGTGTGACTTGAATTGAAAAGATCCAAGATTTTCCCTAGTTCGGGGAGCCATCTACTTTGAGGCTTCTACTTTTTGGAAAGGGCTCAGGACTCCAGACTAGAGATACTGTAAAATTATCTGATCTCTCTCGTACAATGGGCAGCTTTTTACTGAAGCAGCTATTTCAGATTTCCCCAGTGCCGTGAAAGTCTCTCACTTCTCTGAAAGATAATATGTGAAAAGCATTTAATTCTCTGTTCATGGCACTGCTCTTTGTGGCACTGTTTTTATTGAATTCTTTTGAAACTGGTTGGCTTAATCTGCAAATGAGATTTTTTTTTTCTTCACACTGATTATCTAATGGGGGTTTCACTTGATCTCCTTGGGAAACATACATACTAAACTGCTAAAGCACATGTTTTAGATTCTAAGACACACTGTACCTTTAAAGGAAACTTTAGAAGATACAACTGAAATTTGCAATAAAAGCATTAAGTAAGCAAACACCTGCTACTATACCTGGCCTGAATTTGGGAAACTACAAAATTTAAGACTCCAGAGAAAGACATGGAGTTAATGAATAGGTAATCAAAACATTTTTATATAATATAATCCAGTAAGTTGGTCTAGCCTTTGCATAGGATTGGCACTGTCTGTTTGGGATCCTTCCATGTCTTTTTTGTTTGATTTCTTCTTTTGTCACACAGAGAATCAGCAAGTCAACCATGGTGCCAGAAACCAAGGAACACAATTCAGGTAGTTTTCTAAAATCAAGTGCCTTGACACTTTGGTTAAACCCGTCCAGATAAACCAAAGCTGCCTCTCCACTGCTCAGTCCTCTGATATCTGGGAGACAGTTTGCTGCATGTGTTTATGAAAGAGGAGACTCTCCCTTTTACTGTTAAGTATTATAACGAAGTCAAGTGGAAAAGCGCTATTTACCATATAATAAAAAACATCTATTGTTCATAGCCCTGAAAACATAATAATAAATAAAACCTTATATTTCAGGCTGTGTAAACCAGTTGCTTAGGTAATAGAACATGGTGTAATTTTCCATGTACAATTTCAATACTGTAATAAGAAAGCAATCAAAGCATAAACAAAAAAAGCACTTCAAAGGGGGCTGCAGGTAATATTTCCATAATGGCTATCTTTAACAATTGCAGCTGTTTCTTTTTTCTCCCAGCCTCAAATTCTTTCTGCTTATCTCCGTCATTTAATTAAAAGAAAATCAACTTTAAACAGATGAAAGACCATCTTCAACCCATTGCAGCTATGGGCAAAGAAGAAAAAAAGACTCTTAACAGCGTAATTCATGGTTAACACTCAGGTAGGTTAAATTAATGCCATTTCTCATCCTCCTTTCAGGATGAGATCTGAGGCTCTGCAGAGAGTGTGCTGTAAACCTGCGGGCAAAGGGGTGTTTGCCTGGGTTATCTGTCTTGAGGATCTGGAAGCTCACCGTCTCCCAAACATCTGCCGACGACCGCTTGGTTTTACCAGCCTCCTCGGCGCTCATGCCGCGTGATGGGAAGCCGCCTGCTCACCCATCACTCATCGGAGGCATAAAATAACTCTGTGCTGTCCATCCGGTGTGTGCACGGATGCCAAAGGGTGAGGATTAACGAGGGGTGAGCAATCATGTCGCTGCCGCCATGGGTGGCTGATGGCGGAGCTCACGTCACTGCAGCGGGATGGCGATGGCTTCGCCAAAATCCTGCTGGATTTCTAAGGAAAGTTAATATTTCCTCCTGGGGGTGCCTCAGCCCTGCCTGCAGATCCTCAGGGGCACTCGGATCACACTGCCAGCCAGAGTGGGACCACGAAAAATGTGGTTTTAAGTTAAACTCCTGTGCTCAGTGATAACTCTTCATCATGAAGGGGAAGGAGGAGCCCGGCCTCGGCCCAGGCCCTGACCCGCCTCAGCCCAGACCCTGACCCGCCTCAGCCCAGGCCCTGACCTGCCTCAGCCCAGACCCTGACCCGCCTCAGCCCGGGCCCTGACCCACCAGCTAAAGGACAGACACGGGACAGACTCCAGTGAGGCTGGATCCCACAGAAATTTCCTGCCACCAGTCTCTGAGTTTTGCTCTTTTCCCCTTCATTCCCAAATAACCGACCCGAGCAGCCCAACCCTCTCTCCCAGCCCCTGCCGCAGGCTGCCCTGGCTGTCACTCCCACCCTTTCCATGGGGAAAGTCTGGAGGCGCATTAGGAAAACAACAAGGTTTGATGAGAATAAATCGGTTTATTTCGCCGAGGCTGATCGAGCTCGGGGCGGCGGAAGCACAGCGGGAACGCACCGGCCCGACCTTCCCGCCCAGGCGAGACCGACCCCGGACACCCCGGCCGGGCCAACATGGCGGCCAGCGGCGGCGCCTCCATGGTGACCCACGCTGGAGGAGGAGCCCCGCGGCGGTGACGTCACTCCTACCCCACCCGCGCGGCTCTATTGCGACGCGGGAGGCAGACGTTCCGGCTGACGTATGGCGTGGCTCCGCCCGTTTGGTCACGTGCCTGCCGGAGGCTGCTCGCGGCCTTCGGTGTCCGGCTCCCCCCGGCGGCCGCGCTGTGACTGAAGGACCCCGGCGCGATCCCCCCGCCGGCAGCATGTCCACCGCCATGAACTTCGGCACCAAGAGCTTCACCCCGCGCCCGCCGGACAAGGGCGCCTTCCCGCTGGATCACTTCGGTGCGTAACGCGGGCNGAAAGTCTGGAGGCGCATTAGGAAAACAACAAGGTTTGATGAGAATAAATCGGTTTATTTCGCTGAGGCTGATCGAGCTCGGGGCGGCGGAAGCACGGCGGGAACGCACCGGCCCGACCCCCCCGCCCAGGCGAGACCGACCCCGGACACCCCCGGCCGGGCCAACATGGCGGCCAGCGGCGGCGCCTCCATGGTGACCCACGCTGGAGGAGGAGCCCCGCGGCGGTGACGTCACTCCTACCCCACCCGCGCGGCTCTATTGCGACGCGGGAGGCAGACGTTCCGGCTGACGTATGGCGTGGCTCCGCCCGTTTGGTCACGTGCCTGCCGGAGGCTGCTCGCGGCCTTCGGTGTCCGGCTCCCCCCGGCGGCCGCGCTGTGACTGAAGGACCCCGGCGCGATCCCCCCGCCGGCAGCATGTCCACCGCCATGAACTTCGGCACCAAGAGCTTCACCCCGCGCCCGCCGGACAAGGGCGCCTTCCCGCTGGATCACTTCGGTGCGTAACGCGGGCCGGGCCCTCCCCCGCCTCCCCTCAGCGCTGGGCGGGCCGGGGCCGGGGTGCGGGCCCGGGGCTGGGCCCGGCGGTAGCGCGGCTCTCGCTGTCTCTCACAGGGGAGTGCAGCGCCTTCAAGGAGCGGTTCATGGAGTGTCTCCGTGACAACGGCTACGAGAGCGGCGCCTGCCGGCAGCGCGCCATGGCCTACCTGCAGTGCCGCATGGAGAGGCAAGCGGGGCCCCGGCACCCCGGGGAGCGGCACGGCCCGGAGCGGCCGGGGGCTGAGGGACGGGCGGGTGGAGCCTGGGGCGGGTTTTCCCTTTGCGGAGAGGGGAGCCCGCGGGAGACGTGTTCCTGCGGGAAGTTTGTGACCTTGTGAGAAGCGGGTGTCACTTGTGACTTCGACGGGTCACTTGGCTTAAATATTTGATGTGAATACCCAGCCCGAGGGGTGGAACAACGGTGGGAGTCGGGAAGGCTCCACTGTGCGCAACTGTCTTTCTCAGTGTCAAGGTGTTAGATTTTTTTTCTCTGGCTACGGTTGCAAGTTAAAAGATGAACTTGTTCCAAAGTTCAAGTGAAAAAAATGATGGTGGTTGGTTTTTCAGGGGTGTTTCCATTTTTGCATTGCTTTGCAATGCTTTCTGTTCAGTGGTGGGTCAGGAAGCTTCTTGGGAAATACACGAAGAGCATTATTTAGTGCCCTTAAATACAAGGACATTTGCACACACCACATGGGCTGGTGGTGAGGAAGGCTGCAAATCAAAAACAGTGAAAAGTACGGTACAGCAAAGTATAGTGGCACCATGAATGCTGTTCTAAACTGCATTCACTTAAAAATCTGGTAAATGACACAGGTGGAATTTTAGGATGCTCTTATGCAGTGTTAGTTGAAGATAATGAAGACCCCCGTCAGCTTCTGAGGAAACTTTTGTTCAATCTCTAATATCAAGAAACAATGCATCTAATTGGAAACTGCTATTAGGAAAAAAAAAAGCATCCCTGAGTTTTGCTTTCCCAAAACTGAAGTTTCAGAGGCTTTGCCAAGTGGCAGTCACTGTGTGAACATCTTGGATTTCCTTAGAGTAAATAATATTACATGAAATAGAAAATGCTGCTGTTCTCTGGGTTACAGACAGTGTTCTGTGTAATGTTTTTTGTTGTTTTGTTGTTTTTAACTTAGGCAACTTATGGCTAACGAACCACTGGAAAAATTGGGATTTAAGGATCTGATAAATGAGAAATCAGAAGCAAAACCTGAAAAGTCGTAATGAAGATGGACAACTTTACTACTCATGTATGGACAGTGTAACTCTTAATGTAGTACATATTGTACGTCCTGTTCATATTGCAATGGGAGCTGTTTCCTGAAGGAACCTTTCTTCAAAGTTTAGTTTTTCTAAAATAAGATTTATTTGTTAAATGAGTGAAAGTGCTGCCTTTGTCTACCTTCCTCAAGTATTTGTTAATTTTTTTCTTTTAATTTCTCTAGCATACTCTTAAAGATCCATAAGAATATTTTGCCTGAGAGAAAAAAGTTATTACCTGAAGTGTTCTCCATGTCTCTGTAAGAACAATGAAGTCTTATTTTAAAAAGACAGGAAAAAAAAAAACCCAAAGCACCTTTATTGTGTAGATCTTGAGCTATAGATTAATTTTATGTGGGTATTACTAATATGCTTACAGCAGTTACTTGTCAGGTGGAAATAAAGCTTTTGTGGTACTTGTAAATTGCTTTTTATTACATACTGGTATTAATCCACATCTTTGGGATAATTTCCTTCTGAACCCTGCTATAGAAAACACTTGGGTGCTGGGGTGGTGTTTTTTTTCAGTCTTTTTAGCCTTCGTCATTGTTGGGAAGATATTTCTGGTTCCAGACACCAGTCAGGTAGTGATTCTGCTTTTATTTGTCATGCCAACAGTGTTCACCTAACTTTATTTCATCATTTAACTGTGAATATATTAATTTCTCTAAGCAGAGCTGCTATATGTGTTTGTTTTTTTTATGAAATCAGTGTGGAGACAGGAATGGTATTTATTTATATTCTAAGTAACTGTGAACTCTACATATAAATGTGACTGGACAATTTTATTATTTTAAAAACAAATGCTTTATGTTAAAAATCAGGGTAGATTAAAATGTAGCTATCCAAGAAATACAGTCTTTCATTCCAAAACACATAGCTGCAGCCCATACATTGAGGAGGCAACGCAGCAGGCCGTACAGTAGGGGTACAATCAGGTCTGAGTATGTCTTTAGGGTCCCTGGCAGGTGTTGGTGTCACTTCCCATGAATTATCAGAGCCAGTGGTATTCCTCTCATCTATACTAATGCAAGAGTCTGTCTTGATTAATGCTGAGTTCAAGCCAAAATAATTTGGCCTATTAGCCCCTTAGAAATATGTTGTAAGCAGACAATAAATTTGTAAATCCTCTGGATGTATTTTCTGTTTTCCACTGTATTTCCTGCGCTGTCCCCCACTTTTTTTTTTTTTTTTTTAACCCAGTGAATTATTTGTGTTTGTGTCTCTCAAACTGCGAGCTTTCGGGTCAGGGTCTGCAGGCAGCGATACACACACTCTTTGCCAAGGCAATTTTCCTACACTTTGTCCTTTATTTGGCATCTTCTGTTTGATATATGTTACCTTTCCTGCTGTTTGCTATTGTTCCTTCTGCATCTGCTTCTCTCCACTATGCATCTGTTCACACAGAGATCCACGAAAGGGTAAAAGAACATCTCTTCATATTGATGGTCGGAGCTGGGATTTAAATTGTTGCTTGGGTCTAATCTGATTGAACAGACCGCAGATAGTTCAGAGCGGGTACCTGTTTGAAAAGAATGTTCGCTTGCTGCTGCATATTTTTATTCGACTTCATTCTACTGTTTAACTTATATCCTTTGGCGAGATTAATACATTTATAGAAGAGAAAGCAGAGATTTTATTGCTGAAACAGATATTAAAAGACTTCATATTAAACCACTGAACAAGAGCTTTCTTTCAGTGATACTGAGTAAGAATTATTAAAATAATCTCCAGCATCTTCAGAAGAAAAAAAATCAAATTTCATGCTTCTATGCTCCCTGAATATTGCAAGGTGAGTTGAATCCCTGGTAGGTATGAAAGGACCCACCAGTGGTGGTGGAGTAATCGGGGCTGTAGTCTGTGGTAGTTTCATCTTTTGGGTGTTACTCTGCGCTGTTGTTTTGCCAAACAGTTACTCCATGAGTTAGATGCCTGTTTTTCCTGAGACAATTGATACCAACTCAGTCCTCCAGGTTATTAAAAGGGGTCGAGTTTTTCAAGTCTTGAGCGTGGAGCTGGAGAGAGAGCTGCTGTTTAAATGAACTGTCTCAGGTTACACTGCGGACTCTCTTTATAGTGACAGAGGCTCAAATTTTGGACCTGCTGCAGGAGGGATGGTGGGGGGGAAAAAAGCAGTTTCAAAAAACTTTGTGGCATTCCAAAGGGAACAGCGCTCTGTGCTGCTCGTAAGCCTGTAGTGTCACAGCGATGTCACCTGCATTGCACAGGCTGGCTGTCCTGCCAAGCCACCAAACCTGCCAGAGCAGGCGTCATCCTTCACAAACTAACTCAGAAATAATAATTACCATCATAACAGGGAGTGCTGGGGGGAGAGTTTTGCACCTTTTACCAGCCTGAAAAAGAGAACTTCCTCATCCTGTGAGATCCAGGAGTGCATTTCATCCTGCCTCTGAGCACGGTGAGTCAGCTTTGCAGTGCTGTCCCCTTCATGCCAGGAGTGGAAAGGGGCTGCGAGTGGATAGCTGAAGACTCGGGGAACTGACAGGGGCACATACATCCTGTCTCCAAGGTGTTAGCTGGAGAAGAGAATTCTGTTTAGTGGAGCTGTAAGGTGAGCTCAAGGGTGGTGAGGGCCATCGACTGATCTCGGTTGAGACCTAATTGAGAAGTACTGGAAAAGCAACAATCCATTAATCAATGTCAAGCCTGGGGTTGAACGATTTTCCCAACTTGCTCTATGGGACGAGTCCCTGCAACACCAGAATCATCTGGGAGAATTCCCAGAATGCTCTTCAATTTTTTCCTGCCAACATACACATCGTTAATTAAAGCCTTTCCACATAAACCTCTTATTTTAATCTTGCTTGGGGGATCCTGGTTTATGTGCCTTTAAAACGACAGCAGTGTGTAAGCCAAAGAAAAGCTGTATGTTCATAGCTTCTTTCCTGTTCCTGTACCAAGGAGGAACCTCTCCAAAAACCTGACACCTAGTTGGGAAAATATTCTGGAAGTGCTGAGCTGAGGTGTTTGTGCTGTGGGGGAGGCGGTTTGTCAGGGATGCTGATATTTTTATGGAGCTGTTTGGATCCGATGAGCTGCTCTGCTGCGTGTGGCACCAGGAGCAAGGTAAGTGCCACGCCAAGTACATTAATCTCCATGTGAACCTGCCTGCACCAGCGCTGCCGTGAAGCACCACCTGCTGACGGGCCCTGGGAGCTGGAGAAATGCAAACACTTGTGAAAGGAGGTTCAGGGGGGTTGATGTACAAACTGCCAGCCTGGATGTAATTGTGCAGGTGTGGAAGGGGTTGCACAGGTGTGGAAGGGATAGCCCAGAGCAGGAGGAAGTGTTGATTGTTCTGGAGTGAAGATCTATGTAAGCTGTTAACACAACAATAGAAATTGATAAGCAAGGGGGTTATAATCCTCTTTCCCGTAGCTTTTCTTCAGCAAAGCCTCATTCACACTAACACCAGGCACTGTGCTGCTTGGGATCCTGTCCCAGGGAGTCCCCAGAGGGCTCCAGGTCAGCAGAGCTTTACGTGTTGGTGCTTAGGAGAGCCTTGACCACACATTGCCCCTCTCAGAACAGAATCCATTCGACCACAAAGAGCTTAACCTTGATCACTGCAGTTATTTACAGAGAGAACAAGCCAGCTGTCGTTACGTCTTCTGGGAGACCTTGAGCTCTAGGTGTATCTCTCTGAACAGCTGCAATGACCTGCAGAACAAGGAAGAAAGGGTTTAATAAACATTTCCAAAGCTCTGGGCGTTCTTTCACAGAAAAGCCTGTACAAAGAGAGCCTCCTGCGCTTGCACTGGAAGTGGTTATGGTCCAAAGTCCAGTGTAGGAGCACAGTGAGCCAGTGCCTCTGCCAAGGAAGGATTGTTGCTGTATCTGCCACCTGGAAGCGAAATACCTGGTGCAGCGGAAGGGTTGCATCTGTCAGCGCCTGTAAAGTGAATGTTCGGGGTTGGGCACAGTTACGGGCAGGCGGTGGGTATAGCCAGCTGACCCTCATGCTTGGTCCTCTCCCAAAGTGTTTTCCCCAACTTGTCCTGGCTGCTTCCAGGCCACGAAGTCCCTGGGGCTGGGCATTACGCATATGGTGAGTAGTCACCCCCTTGGTTTCCTTTGGAGACCACGGAGTTGCTGGCCTTGGCTGGTGATTAGTTGCTTTCTGTGGCAGCAATCAAAATAGCTTTTGCTTGCTGCTGCTTTTGAGGGTCGGCTTAACCAGTGCTAACAGTGGGATGGAACTGGATCAGTCAGAGCAGCTCTTGGATTTCACCCTGTTTTTATCTCACTCCAAGCAGGCCTGGAGAGCGCTGGGAGGCAATGCTGTTTCCACGGAGCTGCTGGAACTAAACCTGGGGTATAGAAGGCTGTGAGAGAGGAGCAACCTGCTCCTTGTGCAAAAAGCGTCCGAAGTTGTTGCTGTAGGCTCTGAAAAGTGCCTTGGATGTTCCGGTTCCACTGGAGAGCAGTGTGTTTCTACATTTCTCATCTGTGATTCCTGGGAAGGCAATGATGCTTCTGCTGGTGTGCAAGAGTGTGGCCATTTCTGGTAGCGTATCCCATAACCCCAGAGGGCATTAGTTACTTTTCTGCCTGGAAGAGATCCTTCTGCTAAATTGGGAATGTTGCATATTGTATTAAGTTTCCCACAAAAATCAAAACTCAGATTAATTTAAAAAAGACTGGAAGGGCACATGCAAGGGTCTGTTTCCTCTTCCAGGGTATTGCAATGGAAATTAGATATCTGATCAATCTTATCCTGGTTCTCTTTTTTTCTCTTAATGATTCTGCTTCTGTGAATAGCTGGCAATGCGGCATTTCCGTCAGGATGCAGCAGATTTTCTAGCTTACAGATTTCAAGACAAAATGCCTTCCTTCTGGAATGAAGGTGCCATATGGCTTGAAATGCATAATTGATCCCTGCTCAAAATAGGAGCTTCATAGAAAGTCACCTAGAAGTCCCAGTGTGCAGAGGACTTGGTAGACCTTGGTGCATTTTTTGTTTCCTGGGACTGATGACGATACAGGGACAGGTTTTTATATCTCTTCCTAGAGGTTCTGATGCTTGTGTGCTCTCTCTAGTGATGCACGGACTATTTCACCACTGGATTGTTTATTCCCATTATTCTGAGAGATTTTGGGACTTGCATTAGCAGGTGCATCAGCCTTATGCTTGCTGGTTCCTGCTGGGCTTGGCTGGATGAAAACCACCCCAGACAAACCTGGCATTCACAGTATTGCCCAACAAAGGCCACGGTTATATCTGCGAGTGGAAAACAGTTCAGGTGCATCAGATCTGGTGGGCTGAATCCATCCCTCACTGTCCCATGCTTCCCCACCTCTGGTGGGACGTGTAGCCCTCTGCACAAGGAGTTGTTCCCTGTTCCCGTGCAGAGTGAGGCACGTTCCCACAGCCACGGAGGCATGTTGTGGTCCGTCTGGGTGTGTGTCCTGCTGCCTGATCAGGAGCAATACCTTAAACCACCCACTGTTGCAGATGCTTTTCTGTTCCGTTCCTTATGAATTATGGCAAACTCTGGTAGGAGCAGTGGAGGAAGGCAGCCTTGTAGGAGGTGAAGAAACCAAGGAGACTGCCCAGCATGACCCAGGCTTTTAACTTCACCTTGATGGCTTTAAAAAGCAGGCAGTGGGGGGTGCTTCTGCAGCCCCTTAGGGCCTCTGAGACCTTGGACTATTTTAGTAACCTTCTAGGAGCTGACAGCTCTGATTTCTGGAGGATTTCTAGTTTCCTCACTGCTAGCAAGCCCTGCTCGGAGAGAACCGTCTCACACACCTGGTTCTGATCTCGCTTGCTAAGCTGCTCGTCAAGGGTAGCGTGTGGGAGGCAGTCGCATGGGAGGGGGTGCTCTGCAAGGGAGCCAGGCTCAGTTTTACTTGCTCCATTTACATTTCTCTCTTATCAAACCATGTTCTGGGTTTCAGCACGGGTTGGAAGCACTGAATCTCTCCTCAGTGGACAAGGCAGGACAACGATAGTGCTGCAGAATCTGGGGCACCAGGACTGCCCTGAGGATTCGATGTGATGCTGTGTGCTGCAGCCTGCTTCAAGGAACAACCTGCTGCCCATCTGCAGAGGGCTTGTCTCTCTGGCTTGCTCTGACAGCCCCGTGGATTGCTGGATGGCCAAAATGATTTTGCCACTCTCAGGAAGCCAGTTTTGGGGCAGGCAGACTCAAATGGGAAAAAAAATGCCGCTGCCACTCGGGAAATTGCACAGAAGCTGCAGATCAGATCAGTGCTGAGAAAATTGCCGGTAACTCAGGATGCTGAACTAAGCAGGAGCAAAACCCCCCATTGATAAATGAGCTTTCGCATCCCCAGGAGCAAGGACCAAAGAGGAAACCCCAGGGGTGCAATAAGGCTGGTTGCTTTCATCGCTGGGGTTGCCTCCCTCAGCTTTAGCTCTTTAGTGTGGATGTGGGAGTTACGCTGTGCTGACTTTAACCCATGTATTTAGCAGTCTGCTTTAACCCCCCATCCTCACCACCCATCACTGCAACCCAGGGGTGTGCCTGTTGTTCAGCACCTCTCTGGCATGCGTGTACGTGCTCAGAGTGGTTGCTAAGGCAGCATCAGTCTGTCCCCCTCTCTGCATTCAGATTTCTGTCTGATACAGAGATATATGTGTTCTGGGTCCGTACAGCCCAATCCCAGACCAGTACCTGCATGGGAGAGCACAGGCGATGCCACAGATCAGGCATTGACGGTCTCTGAGCACAGACACTGGTGTGAATGGTACAGGGGAGCAGAGTGGGGTTCAGTTCAGTTCACCTTTCCCCAAATTGTGTCATGGAAAAAGAGGGACTGTCCTCTGCCACCTCCTAGGACTCAGCAGGGAGGTGAGCATCTCTGGCAGGAGATACTTTTTGGCCTCCTTGTGCAGGGAGATGCTCAGCGTGTGCATGTGCAGCACAGGGGTGGATCCAGAACCAGGTCACTGCGGGGCTCTGGCGATGGGAGGTGTGCCAGTTCTGGTCAAAGGGACAGAAACATCGAGTTCTCTGGCTGCTGAAAAGAACCAGGTGGGCAAAAAATTAGACTGTGTCTGGAACATCTACCTCCATCCTTTCAGTGTGCATGGCAGGAGACTTGCAGGTGTGGTAGTGCTGGCTATAAAGGCTCATTTGAGCAGAGAGATGTCTGGATTGATGGCTTTATTTCAGCTTATTTTAGCAAGTAATAGGCGGGGGGGGGGGGTGATGTTTATCACTGAAACCGGAGCTGGCTAGTACTTCAGATCACAGCTCTAATCGGTTGGACTGACTTAGACAGTAAATCACTTCAGCAGCACTAATAACACGGAGTGTTGGGTATAGTAAACCCTCTGTTGCAGAAATAACTGGGTCCTGCTGCTTCTTTGACTCAGGTTGGTGCTCCTGCGCTGGTTTGGTTATTAAATCCCCTTCACAAAAGTCACCTGGGTGGCTGCTTCGACTCAGCCACCACAATGGCTGTCCCCCTGTCGTTCCCCAACCTGGCTTGGGCTCTTTTTATAGTCTGCCATAAAATTGTTTGGTTTTGCACCTGTTTGTAAAGGCTTTTTGGCCACAGGGGTCTCATGATGTAATTTTCATGACTTCTGGAGCAGGGCTACTCTGTTGTTACTAGAAATAATTGCTGTTAATTAATTCTTTGCTGATTTTTCTTTGGCAAAGCATATTGAAATAAAACAGTAAGTGAGCAGCATGCTTTGTATCTTGACGTTATGGGAGCTTCTAGGAGGCATGCAGTGACATCCAAACAATCCCAGCAGCAGCCAGAGGAAGGGTAGGACATGGTCCTAAACTTTCTGTGGATAAAGTTAGTTGGGGGGAGGCTCAATTACCATCTCCAGCTGTTCAGCAGCTTCCTTCAGACCATAATTTCTGACATCTTTCTAGAGAAAGACCACAGCCTTGTTTCTATCTAATGCTTTATTCAAATCACAGCTGAGCAATGTTACAGAACGTGCCGTTGTCTCAGATGCCTGAGCCAGACGGGCAGCTGAAGGCAGCAGTCCGTGATACGAGACCGACTGCTGGCACCTATAATTGCACCATTTTTCTCTTCTTCTCTGTGCCCTTTTCAAATAGTTTTTCTTCTTTCTGAGGGACTGAGGCTCTGTTACAGAAGCTTCCAAAACAGCAGTGATGTGCTGGGCTTCAGCCCCTTGCTCTCTGTCCTGTGGCCCTGCCTGTAGTGTCTCCATCCTCCTCTTGGCACAGGGTTGCTGGCAGGAGCATCCCTGGTCCTCAGGACCCTCGGAGCAGGCAGCAGTTGGCTGGGCTGCTCCCATCTCCACCCGGCAACAGGGCATCACGCAGCCCAGGCTCCTGCTTGAACATCTCCAAGCTGTTCCTGGAAGGATGAGCTATCTGAGCCAGGAAGAGATTAAATTATTGGAATTGAGCAAAAGCAATTTTCATGGTAAGTGCCTGCCCTGCGGTTTGCACGTCGAACCTGTCCTGTCTGTGACTCAGGCTGGATTGATGATTGCCGGCTCTGAATAATCACTTTGACTTTTCTTGGAGGAGCCGATACCCTGACGTATGAATCTCTTCACACATATGTTAGCTTTCTCCATACGGAGCCTCCCCAGGTCTAAGTCTTTTAATTAGTACAAACCAGGAACAATGCTAAAAGCAGTGATCTAACACTGGCGTAGGTGAATTATTGACTTCATTGCTCTAATTTCATCTTCTCTGAGCGCAGAAGAAAGCCCATCATTAGGCTGTAGACACCGGCATAGCTCCAGTTGGGTGCCTGGTAGCTGCCATGGAGCCTTGTCCCCCAGCTGCCCCCCCTCCACGTCATATTTTACATCCTATGAAGTGGGTTCGGTACCGCAGCAACAGGACTGTTGCAGCATGGTTCTTCTTGCGTTGAGATTTCCCTGTGTACCATAGAGCAGACGTACGAATATCCAACATCCTCAAGTTATTAATTGCCTCCTTTCTCTCTAGGATGTCTTAGCTCCCAACCCACCCCGTCAGAGCAACTAAGCACACCCCACAACCATACGCCGGTTCCCAAACCAGCCCATCGCTGTGGCAAACCTGGCCAGAGAGCAGGTGGAGACGAAACAGAACAGAAAGGATGCCCTGAGCACATGATGGGCAGACTCAGAAATGCGGTCAGAGCTACTTTCCTTTTTGCTGTGGTGTGGCCATGAGAGCACAGTTCTCAGCTCCAGGGTGTTGCAGAAGCCTAAAAAATGGTGTTTAGATCAACCAGCAGAGACATTTTGCTCTGCAGCTCCTTCTTGTCCTCACTCTCCCCATTTCTCCTCCCTTGCAGAGGATCTCTGGGGTCTGGCGTGTGCGATCTCACCTGCACAGCTATTAAATGATGGGAGTAAAGGACCCCCCTTCTGCCACACCGGTAACGCTGGGCTTTGCAGCACAGTTAACCACCATGCAAATGTAAGGAAACCCTGATCTGCAAATTACTCCGCAGCGAGGCACTTTTAGAGCTGCACGATGCCTCTTCTGCTTTGAGGGCTGGTGCAGGTGCAGAGCAGCTCTGCAGGCGCAGGACCTCGGTCTGTTATTACTGCATTGTCGCATAATTTTCTCTTGCATCACCCTCCTCAACTCGACCAACACATCCTAGCCATGCAGATGCAGTGAGTGTGCTTTTCCCTGTTCTACAGGAAAAAAAAATCCTACGGGGTCCATAAGGCACCTTGTTCAGTATCAGAGAAAGCTGGTATCGGTACTGGATTTTCAGTGCAAGAATTTTTAATTGTCCTGGTCTGAGCTTTCTGTTCTGTGGCATTCCTCCCTCCCAGCTTTAGGCACTCTTGATTTACTGGATAACCCAGAAAATAAGATGTATAATTTTTTTTTTAAAGAAAAACCTCCAGGATTTCAGGTTGGTTTTTTTTTTTCTTTTCTTTTGAACAGGAAACTGTACTACAACGGAAACTAGCTTTAGCATGGGTGCGGGTGGCCAGTGCTATGGCTTGTTCACGCAAGCCTCCAGCTGCAAGAGCTGCCTCCCCTGGGGTGCTGAGGAATCCTGAGGGATCCAGTCTGGTGTGTCTGCTACTCCGGAGAGTTTTGCTTGAATGCAGTTGCAGCGGCATGAATTATTGATGTTTCTGTTAGGGTTTGCTGTTCATGCAGGAATTTGTAATGCTTCCCCACGTTACTCTGTGAATGTGCTCCTGGGTCACATAAAGGGTTGAGTTTAACACCCTTTCACTTGCGTGGTTGTGACATTGATTTGGCCATTTCAGGGCTGGGGCTGCAAAATTAACTAAAACCCAGTGGAACCAGCTCTTTCCTAGCAAAACAAGGCAGTCTCAGGGTGAAAGGAGCTAACATGGGAGGGCAAGGAGAAGGTATAGTTATGTCTGTGCATTTTCAGGGCGTCACCACAAAGATGATAAAAAGGTTTCCAGGAATTTCTGAGCATCTGTTGCCCTGACCTCAGAGTCTGGCATTTCCAGAGGCTGCCCGTGCTGCCTCTGTGCTTAGCATCTCAGGAGATCGCATTAATAATGTCCGTTTCTAAGGCAACAACCTTGTGATTTAGAAAAAACTGAGCTAAAAGTGTGTGTTTACAAACAAGCACATTTTACAGATAAATTGTAAGTATTTATATACATATGTATATAAATTTATATCAGACTTAACAAGTCACTTAGCAGTGGAGAGACAGAAAGCATCTGAAGAGGGTGACGTATCGAGAGTGACAACCAGTCTCCGGAGAGTTTGGCCAGAGACTTTACAAGAAGTAGGAGCAAATTCATTAAGCGTTCCCTGACAGGGCGTACCCACAGGGGAAACACGGGGGAAAGCTCAGGTGAGGCGTTGGCTCCTGCGGGCACAGGCAGGAGGGAAGGGTCTGATGTGGACAAACCTGAGGAGCGATGCTCAGGAGCCTCTGCCACCCTGCCAGGGCAACCTTTGCCATGTGGGATGGTCAACTCTGAACCTGTCCCTGCTCTATGCCAGGAATCACAACCGTTAGGAGACAATGTCCATCGGGAGAGCCTCGCTGCCTGCCCTGGATCAGCGCTGTGCTGAACAACACTGCAGCAATACCCGAGCTCTTAACCTTGGATAAACCAGGAGTAAATCTGCAGAGATACCCTTGCATACATGAGATTGGATCAAGGCTTTGACTTTCCCCTGAACAAAAGTTTATCTTCAATTCTGGCTCATTTAGTCCCAACTTTTCTCTCTTCACATCCCCTTTACCCACGTGGGCTGTTTGTTTCCCCATGTGAAGTCTGGAGCAGTAATTGTGATGGGATTGAAATGCTGAGGATCGCTGTTGGCTGATCTCTGCTGGTCCTGTTCTGCTCCGCCTGTCCTTTACAAAACGCTTTCTTCTCACTGCTGACAACAGGCTCTGTTATATTTGATTTTATTACAAGATAGAAATTTCTGTCTGCAGCCCTGGCTTCCAGCACGCAGAGGGGAGAGGAGGATTGCCTAGCAACCAGGAGAACAAGAAATTAAGAGCATCAGTAAGTCTTAATGGAAAGCTAACCAGAGACTTTCAAACCAATCCCCCTCCCAGCCCCTGCCCTCAGTAAGTTCATGACGACATGTGGCATCCTGGCTGTCACATGAAGAATTCTGCAAGTGCAGATGCTGGAAAAGCCGGAGGACTGGGGCTGTGTTGTGACTGAAGTGCAAATGAAAACCTAACCCAGCTTGGGTTTAGGAAAATCTCTGATCTCGTAAGCATTACACCGACGAGCAGTCGCACGAGCCTGAATACAGCATGGGTTTGGAGGATTAGGGCTGAGATACTGAGCTGGAGTGGATTTTACTCAGTGGATGTTAGAAGTCAGTGCTCTGCTCGAGGTTAATATTAGTGACTTGGGGGTTTAAGGTGAGGGTCTGGATGCAGCAGCTCAACTTCTCCCCGAAAGGACCTCGTGTGTGATTATGCCTTTGCTTAGTATGGGAACGAGTTTACAGACTTCATCAGCTTACACCTGTAAAACCAGCAAACCCCATCGCGATGCACAGCGCTGTGCAGAGTCAGCAAGGTGCAGTCTGACATCAGTTTAAAATAGTCGAAAATCAGCTTGGTTACAGTTGCTTGGCTGACAGCACAAACACAAAGGTCATTTAGGAAAATGTATTCCAGGCAAGGAGGCATCGTAAAAGCACCAGGCTGTGATTTTGCCCATAGTTAAGGGTGTATGCTATTTTCTTCCCACAGTGTGTTCCCTGGAATCTGCTGGCATCTGCGCACATTTGCAGGACCAATACCTTGATGTGGTTGTGAAGGTTTTCAGGAGCTGCTTGCACCCTCCTCCTGCAGATGCTCGTGCACACCCTGAACCTCGTGGGGAGTGCAAATGGCATGAGCTGAGCTTGCAGGAGGGTGCTCAGCTTTGCTGGAGGAAGCAGAGGTGGACAGTTTGAATGGAGGACTTGCTTTGCAAAACCAAAAAGGTTTTTGTAAGCAGAGCTGTAGCAACCACAAACAGGTCATAGCAGCATCCTAGATGCCTGTGACCCATACCTGAGAGAAAGTTTTCAGCAGGGGGTAGGGCAGATGCCTACGAGGCTCTGAATCCCTCCTTGGCCTGGGGCTTCCCTGAGTCACCTTCTAGTCCTGGTAAACCCAGGGCAGGAGCCTTGTCCTGTAGGTGACATGAGATCCGTGAGTGGCCGCAGCCCTCCGTCCCAGCAACACGGCCATGAGGTGACACAGGGAAGCCGTGACTCTGCCCCAGAGGTGTCTTCTCTCCCAGTAGTCCCTTGGCACCACGGAGGAGTGTGGAAAGTGCAGGAAGATGCTTGGATGACAGCCCTGCCAAGATGCGGACATGGAAGGCAGCGGTGACGAGCATTTGGAAGGACAGAGGTGAAGGGGGGGTGTTTCGGAGCACAGGTGAGTACCAGTTAAATGTTTATTAGTACTCCCAAAGGATACTAACGTTACACAGACACCCCAAATGCATGAACCTGCCAAGGTGCTGGAGTGGTGAGGCCCCATCCAGTGAGTGCTGGGATACTGTGACCTGCAACCTCCCGACGCCAAATACCTCCAAGACCACCCCCTCCCCACTGCCGTGCCAGTGGCCAAGACCACCCCCTCCCCAGCCAGCGAGGCCAGGGCGCACCCCAGACCCCCCCAGATTAAACCTGCTGGGGGATGGATCCCGGGGGGGTGGCGCTGGGATGCCCTGATGCTCGGGGACCCCCCATGGGGACGGGGCTCCCCGGCTTCGAGCGGCCGCTGGAGGTCGCGGGCGAGCGGCGCAGGAGCCGCCAGCCCCCCCGGACCCTGCGGAGGGCGGGACCGGCGCCGTGCCCGGGCGGGCGGCTCCGGCAGCAGCAGCNATGAGCCGGGCTTAGCCGCACCGGAGCCCCGCCGAGCCCCGCACAGCCCCCCCGCCGCCCCCATGGCGAAGGAGAGGAGCAGGAAAGCGCTGCTGGAGCTGCTCCAGCGGCCGGGCAACGCGGCGTGCGCCGACTGTGCCGCCCCCGGTAAGGGCAGGGCGGGGGGGGACAGCGGGCGGCGGCCGCACCTGCCCGCACGGCATCGCTCGGTGGGGCTGGGGGGGATGTACCCCGCCGAGGGGGTGCCCGATGTTCCCCCCAGCCGGGAGGATGGAGGGATGGGGACGCGCCGTGGCGGTACCCACGGGCCAGCCCCGGCCGCGGTCCCCCCCGCAGCGCTGATGTCATCCCGGCGGGTCCCCGCGCTCCGCAGTGCAGCCCGGCTGGCGTTAACCCGGGGGATTTGTCTGCCCGGAGGGGTGCCGTGTGCTGCTGGAGGTGGCTTGTCCTGCGTGTCCCATCGCGACAGGCTGGCTTTTGTCGCTGTCCTGCCCTATCCGTGAGCAAACAGCCGGGGGGAGCGGCGGCGTGGCCGCGGGCATCCTGCCCACCGACCTTCGCCCGGGGTGCCGGCGGCGGGTGTCCGCCTTGGGCGCCGTGCAGAGGACGGGGGTGAAATCTCTGTGGTCCTCTTCGTGGGCAGAGGGAAGAAAATTTGGGCTTTTGAGTGGTGAATTGTTGGGGTGTGAGCGTGGGAAAGCCTTTGCTCTTTCTGGGCAGTGTCCGAATGGCGCGGTGGGACCTGTCGTTGAGAAGAATCTTCAAAAATGGCAGAACAAGTAACTTTCATTTAAAAAAAATCACCATATAGAAACACATACATTTGTGTTAGCTTGGGTAGAATGGCTCTGAAGAGGTGTAAAGAAAGGATGTCCTTTCCAGGTTGACATTCTCTAGGTTAAAGACAACCCAATATGTCAACTGAACCTTATTTTTCCAGCTATTGATTTATTTAGGATTTCAAGATCAATTAGATACCACCATCCAGCTCATACCATTACCAATGGTTTTTTGTCCCTAATCTACGTCTTGGGACACTGCTGTTCACTTTCAGATGCATTGTGTCCCCAGGTTCCTGGCTGGAAAGGACAAAGAACTTTCTGCATAGTGTGAACTGCTTTGCAGCGCCGCTCTGCCTGCTCCCACCCATCTGCTGGCTGTTGTTGCTGTGTAACCGTACCAACCCACCTCCTAGGTGTCTTGCTGAGCACATCCTGGGCTCACTGAATAGGTGTCTGAATTATTCCTTATGATTCTGTGATTCCCAGAGAAGACTTTACAAGCCTGAGCCATTCAGATCAGTGGGGTAGTTCTCCCTTGCCCTGCATGTAATGTAAAGCCTCTCTGCAAAAGGGGAAGTTTCTCAGTGTCAGCAGGATGGAGATGAAGCTGTAGGTCAGTAAAATAGATCATGTCAGGGAAAAGGTGTTGTTAAAGCTCCAAATAGGCTTGTAAAACAACAAAACCATATTTTGGTGACATTTGCATGCAGAAGTGTCTTAGCGAATCTGAAACTCAGAGAGGAGAATTTTGGGACAGTGACTTTTTTAACACAAGATGTGCTGTATTAATACCTTTCAGCCTCTCTTCTGAACTGTCACGGCATTACTTCCCTAGAACTGATCTCTGTTCATCAACCCAATTTCTTTAATGATCACTTTGCTTCAGTTTCTTTGGCAAACGAGAGCTACTGGTGGTGCTGGGATGTGCTTGTCTGCCTGGGAGTGACAATAAACTTGAGATGCCCTGGGCCACTTAACATAAGTTAACATGACTTGTGTCTGCAGATAACATATAAAATATTCAGGCTGAATTCTGTCATTCATCCCAGGCAGGCGTGGCAGGCCAGGTCTTTCTGGGTAAGAGAGAATGTGGGATAGGTGTCCAGAGAGCCTCCAGAAGCAAGTACCTTCTTTGCTGAGAAATGGGATGCACAGAAAGATAAAGGTGATGGCTGGAACTGGGTGATCAGCTGGAGACAGGAAAAGTACAAAAGCAGAGAAAATAAAGTGCAAATAAAAGAAGAGGGAGGGTGGGGAATGAACAGAACATGAGGAAAGAAGGGCATGCTTGTGCTTTCCCACATGTGTGCATCGTTGTACTGCTGATCTGGTACAGCTGGGGGTAAGCAGAAGGTCAAGATCCCTGATTTATTACTACTGCTTCTCAGGTGGGTGTGTTCCTTTCCCTGAAATCCCCGTTAATTCAGGGTCCATGATAAGAGGTAGCCATTTAGTTCAGGGATACTGATAACAAAGAATAGGATGGGTCAGAAATGTAACAGGGGAAAATTTTCTGTTACTCACTCTAATTTGTGTGTTTGGAAGCCAGATAGGTTTTCTTTTGCTCTTGGAAATATCTGTTCTGGAAATCAGCCAGTCAGTGAAAGTTTTAGGTTTTTTCCTTCTCTGCTGTCAAAAAAGGTTATTTTCTTTTGTTACTGTTTTGGCTTTTGGGTGAGGCTCAGTAGCCATAGCTCTAGAGCAACGGCTTGTCCTGGGTATTATGTGTTCAGGTAACAAAAACCTGGGCTCCTGATGGAAAAGAGCTCGCAGCTCGGCATCCCTGTGGCTATGCTGTGACCACGCAAAAAATCAAATCCCAGGGTGGACAAGGAGCATTGGGAGAGGCAGGCAGTGCTTTTCCTCCTGGGTTGTGTAAGAAACTTCCTCCCCTGCAGGGTCATCGCGTCTCTTTGGGGAGATCTGGGCAAAACCTGCCGGCTGCCTGGGTCTGGGCCAGAATTTGTCACTTAATTGTGATTGTGGATTATTTAAGTGGCCAAGTCCTACAAGTGAAGCTGCTGTATTCAAGATGTGTGTTCCCCTGGTTTGTGCACTTCCAGCTGGGTAGAATGTGGCTTTGAATGTGATGCTCGGGAAGGTCAGAGCTGTGTCTACCCAGGACTGGTGCGTATGTCTGGCAGAAAAATTTCTTACGCAAAAACAGAGCTTCCAAAATATCCTCCCAGGTTTTGAGGACATGTCTCAGGTAGGGAGAACAGGCTTATGGTGACCCTGGCCATGACAGCTGGGAATGCAGAAAGGATGCTAAGGTAGAAACTGAAAATCAGAGTGGAAAAAAACCTAAGAAGTTACATTTGTCACTTGTGGGTTGTTTGGTCTTTTTTTAAAGCTTCTAGTCAGGTTTTTATTAATTGTTTCTTTACAAAACCATAATTTTCAATGAAGGGTTGTTTTGAATAACAAATATTTTAGTTGCAAAAATGTCATCTGTGTGTAATGAATAATGAGATCGCATTTGCTACATATTTGAGACTGCGCTGGGGGGTAGGAGCCACTGTAGTGAAGTTGTCATCTGGGGTATCGGGTCCCCTGTCATTGCGCACTCCTGTGTTGGAGTCAGGGTCCTGGATGTTGGATTGCAGCCTGTTTGTTTTGGTGGGCTTGAAGATGTGTTTTCAGAGCTGAGACAGCATGGTAAATGCGGTCCCTAAGTGCAAACTGAGCAATCTTGCTGAATTGCTGGTGTGTAATGGCTCTCAATGTGTTAGAATAATCTTTTTTTCTCCAAGACTAATGTGTCAGTTCAGCCTTTTTTTTTTTTTTCTCCCCCTAAATGATTCTTTGTCTCGGGCAATCTTTCCTCACATCATGAGACGGATGGTTATCTCAGGGCATAACAAGGCCTTGAGTATTTCTCTCTTTACTCCATTTTTCTATGACTTAGGCTTGTGTTTCCATGGAGGGGGAATCATTTTACATTGCAGAAGGACAGTGAGGCTCTGAAGCCAGAGGGGGAAATCCCATCAAAGCAGTCCCGCAGTTTAAACCCTCCGGCAGCAGTTTACATGGCTTGTTTTTATCATTCCCCTCTTTCTTATTTGGGATGGATTACTGGGGTGCGGACCCTGGGTAACACTGACCTCTGTGCCCGAGGCTCAGGGACGGTGTGGGCTGGAGGAAGAGCAGAAGGCGTGTGATGGAGGGCAGCCTGCTCTCGAGCTGTGTGCTGCAAAGCCGAGCAGATCTGGTATGTTAGTGTGACAGTATATGAAAAAGCCTGAGGGTGGGTGGTGTGCGGGCGAGGTGGGTGTAAACACCTTTCTGGCAGGACCAGCATCTTCTTATTTCTCAAGCAGGTGAAGCGTTTCCATTCCCTTGATTTCCTGAAGTGAGGGTGGTGATTAGAGGGAAGCACACGAGTCTTGGGGATTGCTTGATTTGCTCAGGATTAAGGAGGGCACTGAAAGGATTTGATATCAACCCTCTCCTTCCCTTATCCAACCACCGGTCCTAAAAACACAGATTGGGAAGACAACTGAGTCATCGGGTCCTGCCTCGTGCTGTCATCCGCAGGGACGTCTCCCCATCCCTCCGAGGAGCGGCAGGCTCTGCCTCGCAGCGAGTTCTCTCTCTTGCCCCCACTACCTCCTACTGGAAAGCTGTTCCATAGCTTCACCACTAATGGCGTGAAACGCATTTTTCATTTCCATGCTAAAAGTGGAAACTTGTTCCCGCACCTCCATTGCCCTCTCACTTAAAAATTGTTGTGTTTTTTTTTTTTTTTTTTTTTCCCTCCAGGAATTTGCCAGCCCTTCTCTCTGGGCATAAGCAGAGTGGAGGGGTAAGGAGGGAAAAAAAAAAATCCCACAGCAGTTGTTGTGTTTAGCTTGATGCCACTTCTTGCAGGGAAAAGGACTTTTTTTGAAACAAAGGAGGTTTAGTGTGATGGTGTTTTCTGTCCGGTCCTGATGCCTGGGCTCCAGCAAAGCTGTGGGCTGCAGAAAGCGAGCAGAAGGGGCTGCTGAGACCTGCCAGCTGAATAAAAAGACCTTTAGTGCCCTCACTGAAAAATTTTCCTACTTAGAGAGGAGTGCTGGTGGGAGGCTGTTTGGCTTCAGTTTTAATGTCTTTCATTGTTATTTTTAAACGTACATGGCCAGGGTCTGTTTATTAACCTCCTAATCTTTCCCCAAAGTAAATAGCAACAGAACTTCAGTGCTGAACATGAGGTTCTCCTGACTGGGGTGTTTAGGAATGAGCAGCAGCTTGCAGCAAGCAGAAAGGGCTTTTTGCTTGTGTCAGTTGCACTAAAATCCCCGTGATTATATCCCATATCCTAGGACGTGAGTTACCTTTCTAGTGCAGAGTAAAAAAGGTTTTGCCTACCTGGAGAGGTCCTCCTCTCCCCTCTAATTAGTCTTTATCACCTCAAACAGGGGAGAGAAATCAGAAGAATCTGTTGAATCTCCATCCCAACAAAACACCGGCTCCCACCCCGCTGGTACAGCGGGGATGCAGCCAGGCAGCTAATGAAGGGTCAGGCCATCGTTTGTATGCTGGAGGATGCGTTAACGGGATATTGCTGTGCCTTGGCCACGTTCTTGCAGATATTCGCCTTGGTCAGCAATATGCTGTGCTGTATGTAGTGCTAACTGTAGTTTAAGGCAAAAGGTGGAGAAGGGGCATCCGAGTAAGTTTTGGGACTCTTGAGTTCTTGCTCTTTTCTTGTAGCTCCTTTGAGCCTGCTGCCACTCGACTTCATGTGAATTTACTCGGTTTGATGCCATTTGCGGCTTTTCAAACTGGAACTCTGTTTATATTCTGGATACAGGAAATATTGATTATTTATTTAAAAAAAATAAAATTCCACTGCCATCCCACCTCTAGTCTTCTCTACTCTCCTTTTGGTTTGTATAAATTGTCCTGTGTCTTATGTCTGTTTTTCTTGTTATTTTCCTGGGTCCAGCCTTTGTTTTTCCCCCAGTGGGCTGTTCTTATGCTCAGTAAGTTCAAGCTGCAGAATTTGTTGTTCTGTGTGCTGGATTTTTCCTGGGGCTTGTGGTGGAAAAAGGTGCTGGGTGGGGACATGAATTTCTGTGTGGCCCAAGTGTTTTAGTTTTGCTTTGGATGCTTCTCTAGTTTCTGGCTGTGCCTTCCCTTCAGATGGATGAGATGGGAAAACACCACCCCAGTGTCCTTCTCCTGAAGTTAGTTTAGTTTAGCTTTGTTTATTTTTTTTTTAAAATAAAGTTGTATCAGGTTTTTATTTTGAAATTTATTATGATCTGTTTATAAGTGACCAGAAATGTTTACCACACTGGGCAGAGAAAGCCTTCTAAAGCTGGTATCAGTTGTTCTGGAGCAATGATGCTGTGGGATAAGAGACTTTCTGCACTTACAACTGTGTTTGTGGTTTAATATTCCCCTTGCTCCTTGTTAGTTTTTATTCCTTTTGGCTTGACATTACGGAATAAAGTCATTTGTGTGGAACTTGGGCATGCCAGAGAGTTTTCATCAGGCTTCACTGCTTTTTGCTTGAAACTCTGGAGGCTTAGAAAAAAATCATCTTTTTTGGGCAGTGCCCAAAAAGGGTCTAGATTATGATATCGTGCCATTTTGGTGCACTTTTTTGAGCCCTGCCCAGATAAAGTGGCTTAAATAAAATTACTGAGCTCCCCGGTAATGTCCAGCATGGAGAACATGTTCCAGCAGTTGAAGTGTCCGGCAGCAAGGTGGGCTTGAGCTGGACCTCAGCTCGCTGTGGGGAGGCGTTTGCACCACCAGCCGTACAGCCTGGGGACACTGGTTCACCAAGCTGATGGTGCTGCCCCAAAACTCACTTGTCTTGTATGAATAATTTTGTTTATTTATTTATTTCTTGTATGTGAATTCATTTGTGTGTTTGGTAAGATGTCTTATCTTGAAGCCTGCATTGACGCAGTCATTTGAAAGGTTGGAGTCTGTGATTATGCCAAAGTCAGAGATTGCTGGTGTTATCTACCATGTTCCTGAGCTAAGAATTTTTCACGTTGTTTGTGCTGGAGAACAGAAATGAAGAGAGAGGGATGGTGGTGTGCTTGGGGAGTGCCATAGCCACTGACAGCCCCAAGCCTTGTGAAGGGCTTTGGAAGAGCAGCCCTGCAGAAGCGGGTGCTCACCCCAGCCAGCAGCCATCTGCCTGGNCGTGTTTGATAAGATCTTGAAGCCTGCATTGGCGCAGTCATTTGAAAGGTTGGAGTCTGTGATTATGCCAAAGTCAGATTGCTGGCGTTATCTGCCATGTTCTTGAGCTGAGAATTTTTCACGTTGTTTGTGCTGGAGAACAGAAATGGAGAGGGACAGTGGTGTGCTTGGGGAATGCCATAGCCACCGACAGCCCCAAGCCTTACGAAGGGCTTTGGAAGAGCATCCCTGCAGAAGCGGGTGCTCAGCCCAGCCAGCAGCCATCTGCCTGGGGATCTGCCACCGGTTCCTGCAGAAGATGTGTGGGTGTAGAGGTCTCATAACGAGGTTTCTTCCAAAACGGTGTCACAAGCACAGGGAGCGGGTGAGAAGGGGAAGGAGCACTGGCAGAGCCCTCCAGAAGATGGAGTCAGGGCATGGAGGCTTCCCTGGGCAGAGTGGGGACATGGGCGGGTCTCAGGGAGGCACCAGCCCAGGGGCTCGCCTGGGTCCGTAATGCTCTGGCTTGTTCAGACCATGCTTAGAAGTGGCTTTTGGCTTTCAGCTAAAGTCCAGAAAAGGCCTGGGCTAGCTTGCTTTCTCAGTGAGATGTCTTCAGGCAAGAGAGCAAGAGCCATGAGAAATCTCTAATAAATTATTGGAACAGGGACATTTCTGGTAGATCAGTTGGTTCTGGGGGATTTCACTACTTAGTAACTTTTTGGATGGGGCTAACTCTGGCTGGGGCCTTAGAACTCTTCTCCTGCCTGGTGTTCCTTGGCTCTAAAACAGTTGCCAAATTTGTGTGGTTCTGGGCTGCGGCTGTCACAGGAAAGCAGCACCCAGCCAGCTGAGCATCTACAACTCTTACGTCCACCCTTGCCGCATGATTTTGGATTTAAGAGAGATGTATTTTTAAAACCAGAAGAGCAATGAAGAGGAAGTTGCTATGAATACCCAGCAGCAAAGCGACCCGCTGGTGTCGAGCGAAGGGTGCAGCTCCGCCAAGTGCTCCTCGGAGCTCGCTGTGTGAGACGGTCATGGACCTTGCGTGAGCGACTTGATGGTTTTATATTTGCCAGGCTTGAGCTGTAGTCATTGGGGTCTTGCATGAGGATGGGAGACCATGTGAAACAGAAAAAACCCCCACCTTTATTTCGGACTGCTGGTGCCAGCCGTGTGCCAGGGGAGCTGTGGTTGATGGGATTTGCAGCAGCTTGGAGAAAAAAACCCCCACCTTTATTTCACCTGCGGCTGATGGGATTTGCAGCAGCTTGGGCATCGGCTCCCCTCTCCCGATGGGGACCTGACCATGTCCGATGAGGCTGCTCATTTCGCTCATGGGTTTGTATCTGACCACAGCCACCTCTGGGGAGCCCAATTCATCTTCTCCAGGACATGCTGGGGGACCTTGGTGGCCATCCCCATGGGCAGGGGCTGGTAGCAGAGCTCCATGCCCCGTGCGGAGGAGCTGCGTTGCCCCACGCCAGCCTGTGCTGCTGCGCTGACATAGCCGGGCCATTAAATATGGATAAGGAGGAGAAAGCGCCTTCCCTTGCTTTTTATAAATAATTGCTGTGCTGTGAAGACTGAGTGTTTAGTGTAATTACTGCAGGGGAATAAACAGATCAGGATGGTTTGTGAGAAGGGAAGCCCTGCCCTTACCCCTCGACAGCCTGATGTGATGGGGTGGCTGGGGGCGGTCCCACCCGTGTGGGTTTGGGGGAGGATGGGGTGAGGGGACCTCAGTCAGGATGAGACAGGGGATTTAGTGGCTGACACGGTGGCTTGCAAGGAAGCTCTTTCTGCTGGGGCGCAGCTGGAAGAGCAGGCGCTGACATTTGCTAGTCGGAGTTCAAACAAAGATCCCTGTATGGGCTTTATTGGCGAGGCTGCGCCGGGGACACTGGGGGATGTGTCCAGCCCCGGTTCCCCTCCGTCTCCCTGTGCTTCAGGCAGTGCCTCTCCCGAGGAGGAATTTGGAGGCGAGGGACTTGTGTTGAAAGTGCTTTGTGTGAGACGTCAGCTCGGGGCTGTAAACAGCGCGTGGTTCTGCTCAGAGAAAGTACAGAGCTGCCACGGGCAGCGTTTTTCCGTTAAGGCGAGGGCTGGAAACCTCCTGGCATGGAGGGATGTGCTGCTGGGCGGCTGTAGCGTGGGAGGAAAGTCTCTCTGTGGAGTGCTCCTGCTGTAAAGAAAATAAATAAAATAAAAAATATCAAGGCAAGGGAGCAGCATAGCGGTTTCCCTGAGCTGTTTGTTTTAACTGTGCGATTTCTGTTCCGCCCGACGCTTGGGTGGGATTTATGGATAAAGATGGACGTTCACCTCTTCTCTTTGTGTGAGGATGGAGTGAGTTTTGGAGGTCTTGGGCATAGGCAGTTGTCTGTATATTGGGTTTTTGTGAATAATTCCTGAATTTGAGATTGCAAATCCCTCAATTGTTTGTGTAGCTGGTGTAACTATCAATATAAGGTAACGCACATCTGCATTTTGCTTGTGTATTTATCTGATGCCTTTAAGATCAGGGAACTCGGACCTGATGACTCCTAACTCCCCTGCCATGCCCGATCCTGCCCCATTTCTCCTTCCTCCTGTGCTGAATCCAATAGACCAGTCAAGTGCAATTCTCTCTTTCTTGCTTGCTTTCAGACCCCGACTGGGCATCCCACAGCCTAGGGATCTTCATCTGCTTGAATTGTTCAGGAATCCATCGCAATATCCCCCAGGTCAGCAAAGTGAAGTCCGTCCGTCTGGATGACTGGGATGATGCTCAAGTGGAGGTACGTGCATCTGAGACTGGACGTGCCAACGAGTTTCGGTTGCTGCATTTTACCAGCAAAGCCCTAAAACAGAGTCCTTTCTAAAGATGCCACAACAAAAGTGATTTCAGAAAACACATCTAGATAATTCCTGAGTGACGGAATGAGGCCCGTGATGTTGATGGAAAAGTGGAATAGCCATTTCATGAGGGATGTTATGAGGGCTTCCCCCACCCCTGTAAAAATGTCAATGAAACAGAGCGTGCAGAAATTACTGATTTTAAATTAATTGCCTTCTGTTTCTCACATTAACTCTAGCCTAGACGGTAGGCTAGACCTCTAGTCTACCACCCCTGCCCAGCTCAGCTGTTTCTGGCTTGGTTCCACTTAGCGCTGAAGACTTTAAATTCACATCATGAAGAACTGAACCCTCACAGTATAAATTTTTGATGCCACACACCTGCCTAAGTTGGATGATATTGCTAAAGGGAAGCCTACCCAAGAAACCCATGTGCTTTGGCTCTTGATGTATTTAAAGGCATGAAGAGTGCTACTGATCGTTGATCTTTATCTTGTGTGTTGTAGATTTGAGGTTTTTCTGAAAGCCACAGCCTGTGGAGTCATGTGTTTTATGAGGAAAATAGACCTTTGTGTTGCATGGGTTTTCCCTTCCTGGATTTTTTTTTTTTTTTTGAGGATGGATTGAATATGTAAACTCAAGTAGCTCAAAAATGTGAAAATAATGAAAAAAAAATCTTAGGGGGAAAGAAAGAAGAAAAAAAGCTTAGCTGCTTGTTATGCTTGTATGCTTGATGTTTGATACAAGACAAAACATATTTGGCATGGCTGCCTGGAAAAGGATGGGATTTTTACACTCATAAAGTGATTTTCATTAAATAAAATTTATGAATAGGGAAATATGTGGCTTTGTTTGCAGTGTTCTCAACTAGCTGGTTTTATACAAGACCAGAAGGAAAGGAGGGCTGTCAGGGCAGGCAGAATTAATTAATTAATTTATTAATTTATTTTCAATACCTGCAGCTCCTTTCTGAGGTTGCTGGCATGGCTTTGCAAGAATAAAATAGTCCTTTCAGAACAAGTGATGTCATCCAAAACAAAAGGGTTTATTGCCAGAGACTATTACCTTGCTGGAGCCATAACATGTGGAGACTTAAAGTTAGTGTCGGGTTTTGCCCTCTGGTTGCCTCATTTCTCTGCTGGATTCCCCAGGGAGCCATCCCATTCCCATGCCTAAGAATGGGAAATGCCACTGCGTGCTGCCTTCTGCTCCCATGGCGGGGACCAGTGGGGATTGTGCACGTGTGACTGGGACACAGATCTGTCCCCAGTGTCATATTAAGCTCTAGGAGCCCTGGAAATAATGATCAATATTAATTTCTGAGCCCTGGGTTTGCAGGCACAGCCTTTACGGCGTCCCTTCTGTGCACAATCCCCGGGAAACCTCTCAGTAAATGAACAGGGGCCCCATCCCAATGATTTTATTACCCTCTAGAAGCAAAAGAGGACAAGGGAAAATACCATTAATGTTTTATTAATTCTCTCTATATTTTTCTTTTTTTTTACAGTTTATGGCTGCGAATGGAAACAATGTAGCAAAAGCAAAATATGAATCTAAAATGCCACCGTTTTATTACAAGCCAACATTTCTTGACTGTCAGTAAGTAAATACCTTTGCTGGTAAACACCATTTGCTTGTTTGTGCAGCTGCAGCCTCTGTAATATTTTAGTTTTAGCATGATACTTTTTTTTTTTTAGCCACAAGGAAGGTTTCATTTATAAAAAGCCCTGAAAAATCTTTGTTCTTCTGCACGCATATGGGAATAACGTGTGGGATCTTATTAAATAAGTACAGTTGCAATGATGCAGGGAAGTAAATAGTTCATCTGTTCCCCAGACTCCTCCGAGTTTCTAAAGCCAGAAAAATGCCAATTTCTACCCATTGATTTCTCCACCTTTTCAAATAGCCCTTCTGCATCAAAACTTCACTTGCTTATCTGTTCTATGAGGTGCTCGGTTACTTATAATGCAAAACAGCTGGGATTTAGTACCAGGGTGCTTTATTTCTTTTTTTTCTTTGCCTAAGCGACAAATAATCTCCTCTGTGAAGATATTGAAAACATATTGTCTCCCACACAGCGTAGAGTAAACCTCCCTGGTTTACTGGCCAGAGCCAGTACTTTGCTGTTAGCAAACTGGTGAGTACTGGTCCCTGGGATCCCTCCCAGTATTGCAGCTTTAACTGGGTGTCACTAGTTGACGATGGAGGGGTGGTTCAGCAGCGTGGCCGTGGTGTGATAACCGTGTGCAAGGCTCCGAGCAGCTGGATGCTGTATTCGAGCATCATAAGAAGTGCCCAAAACAGAAGTACTGGAGGGGTTTGTAGGGTTCCCTGTGGGAGATACTGGCCTTTGGGCAGGAAGGCTCCGCTCTGTTCCCAGACCTGAAATAATGCTGGAGGTGGGCCAAAGGGTTCGTGAGTGACTTTAGCTACACTTGTGGTGACTTTATCTACATTTTTGATCTTCTTGTAATAGCTATTAGGAGGAGTTATTGCCTTCCTACATCATGTAAGAAGTCTCTTGTAGAAAGACAAGAGGGCACCTGTCATGTGTGTGAAGTGTCTTGGAGATGCATCCATTACCCACTATTTGATGATGCTCAAATGACATGTCTGGGAAGGCCCAGGTGTGAGCAGCGCTGTCTGGCCTGAAAATGAAAAAAACATCCATTTATACCATGTTCCCAGATCTTGGTTTTCATCTAAAATGGCTTCTGGCAGCAGCTTCCATGGTTCCTACAATTTACAGAAACGATTTGGGGATTGGCAAAGCCACCGTGTGTTGTGGAGGGGCACGCTCTGAGTGCGTGGTGATTATTTTGCTTGGATTATTTTTCTCAAGGAAGAAAAGCCCCAGCCTCTTAGTTTTCCTATTGATGGAGTACCTACAAAAACCCAACCAACTCACCAAACAAACAAAAACCAAAAAAAACACCGAACAGGCTCATTTGAAACTTCATTTTATAATGCTTTTTTTTCTGTAATCCCTCTGCTTTGGTTGCTTGAAGAATTGCAAAGATTGGAGCAAGAGGGAAGAAGTGCTCCAGTGCCAGCTTGTCCTTTTTTTCTTCTTGCCTGTGATGTTTGTTTGCTTGGAAAATATGTGGTGTCTGACTGCTGCATCTGGCTTCTGCATCCTCCAGAAACCCCGTTGTGGCTTCCTGACTCTGTCAGACACTTGGTGAAGGTTAGGGAAGTTGGAGGGATGCTCTGGAATTGCCCAGGGAGAATTTACCAGCTGTGCATAGGCAAAAATACCCATCCACCCACCCAACCAACCAAAAAAAAATCCCCTTCTGTCCTCTCCTCTCATCTTCTGGCTGCCAGCATCTTGGCCCATGCATCAGGAGCAGCGAGCAGAGCAGCCAGCTTCTGTACCCCTGGGGAGTCCCTGAGGCTGAAATGAATCCCAGACTCAGGAATGTTCCTACACCACCACAGCGCTGGCCCTGAGAGCCTTGGGTGTGGAACTTATACCACAAAAACCCTCTTTGTACGGTCATGGGTGGTCACAGCCCAGCTTTGTACACCCCAGCATCAGGCTGAGAGCTGTAAACCAGCCTGTTCTGGGGCAGGTACACTGCAAGCACGTGGCTGAGCTTTGGGTCACCAGGGAGCAACAGAGGTAGCATCGCTTGTGAGTAAAAACAAGGGAAAAAGTCTTTGTTCAGCCGTATGCTTGGCTGAAAGCTGACAGAAGAAGATGGAGACAAGCTCTTACTGGGTTTTTGCAGTACTGGAAGTACATCCATGTCCCCATCCAATACTTAACATTTTCTGTTGCCTTTTTGCTTGATTCAGGAACATAGAGCATCGTTCTGTGGAGCTGTGTCTGAGCTCCAGTGCATCGCCCCGCTTCTCTCTCTGTGCTTGGATAAGTGGGAGCTACATCTGCTGCTCAAGTAGAGCACTTAAATATACTGACTGCCAGGACGTTTGAGTGCCTTGATAGGAAAAATGGGGCAGAATGAAACGGCATGAGTTGTGCTGGGTGGTTGTCTTATCTGGAACGAGATGAGACATCAGCCAGAGAGAGGATGTATCCCAGTGAGGATACATCTTGAGTCATCTGTATAGTCATCTGAAGAGGAATGGTTATTAGCAGAAGTGGCTTATTGTATTACAGTACAATTAAAATGTGTGGAGAGAAAATTACCAAGTAAACCCTGGATCTTTTTTTTCCTTTATTGTTTAAATTTTTGTTAATTTGGTAGAGGAGCTACCAAGCCCACCACAGAAGTCTGGTGTCTGAAGGTCAGTCTGGTCCCCTCCCCTCCTATGCACAGGGATGAAGTGCTCAAGGATGCTCCTCTTCCTCTGAGAGCTCCTTTTGCTGGTACTTTAATGCTTCATGTCCAGAGGGGTAACGTTGAGTGTTTTGCTCCGGCTGCTGCTTACTAGTGAGGGTCTTCGTGTTTTACATCCAGGGCTTTCAAAAGTGCCCAGTGTCTTGGGTGTAAAGCGTGAAGAGCGGCAGTGGGACCTCTTGGAGTGGCAGCTCACCAGTTCCCAAGTGGTGGAGCCTCCTGTGATGGCTCAAACTGGGCACTCGGCCTCGGGAGGTCTCTGCCTGAGCATCGATCTCTGCCGTCAGCCTGAGATCTGCCCGCTCCTTCAGTCCCAGCCAGCCCCAGGGTCTTCTCCCTGTCTCATTCCTTTTCTCTTTGTTGTTAGCTCGTCAGCCTGTTAATTCATATTGATTCCTGTAATTTCCAAAGGAAATTGCTACAAGGTTAAGATAGTACCGGCACAGACTGTTTCCTACATGTTCTTAATCTGTTTAACCGTTCTGAAAAATAGCGTTGTGGTGAACTGGACCATGCATGTAAAACAACCCAACGAGAAAGGAGCCAGTTAGCATTTTAATTGAGCATGTCATGATTTTGCATACTCAAATTCAGCTTTAACTTCTTCAGATCCATAATGCAAGGGTTTTATGCCTTGATAGCCAAAGCCCTGTCTTTTTGCTCTCCTCCAGAAGCTTTCCGTTGGCCGCTGGTCTTGGGGGAGTGGATGGGACATCGCTCCCAGGCCTCTGCAAGCTGGGGTGCTGCACAGAGCACCTGAAGAAGCCCCCCAGCTGTCTCATGCCTCCACAAAGCCATTTAAAAGCAAGTCCTCGCAGCGAGGACTTACCAGATAGAAAAAGATGCAGAGGCAGAGTGTGAAGCCAGACAGGCTTTTAGTCTGTGCTGTGATGGCTCTCCTTGCCGTCTGAGCAAAAATTTGGACTCGGACTTTAAATTTCATTTGAAAAGCTGTTTGACAGAAACTTGGCATCGCTGTGGCCACAGAGCTGCCTGTGGAAAGCAGATTGGTTTTTGCTGGAAAAACCTCTGACAAACTCCAGAAGCTACAAATTTGGGGTTTGGAAATGACATTTCTGGATGACGTTAATTTTTTTTGTCTTTGTTGGACTCGGTGGCTCACAAAGATGCAATCAGAGAGTGGTAGCGGATGGTGTTTGATATCTTCTGGGCCACTTTCACCTCTGGCTGGGGCTTCTTGTCTGTCGCACATCTTCAAAAAGTCACAGCGGCCGTCTGCGGTGTGTGCACCGGGGTGCACCCCAGGAAAGCCAGCCCAGCTGAGAGTCTTGGGTAACAATAAACTGGAGGCTCTAAGTTTGGCTGGCCAGCGCTCCTCCGCAGAGCTCATTGAAGCCACGCAGCCACGGTTTGATGTTAAGCTGCTTGAACAGCTTTTCCCATGGTGGTTTTTTGCCGCATGAGTATGTAGGACCAAGATAAAACTGTTCCACTGGCTTCTCCTGAAACCCTCCTTGCTGGCCCTTTGACAGAGAGCACTTGTTTTCATGTGGGTGGCCAGGCAAGCAAACAAGCACCTAAAATGAGATTTGGAGCTCTTGGCGTTGGCAGTGCTTTGTCAGCCTCTGGACCTGCCGCCTCCCAGTGCAGCCCAGTCCTGTTCCGTTCAGGGGATGAATTTTCCTTTATTCTGTTGGAAATGTGTTTTTTCCTTAGGGTTTTTGATGTTTTATTTTTTCCTTCGCTCCCAGGTTTTTATCTTGATAATTGCAAAGATCTTTCTGTTCTAATTGCCAAAAAATGACACAATCCCTGTAACCAGCAGCCTGCCAGACTTTAGGTGGGCTGGTAAAGCTTTTGGATTTGATCCCGAAAGCTGTGCATCTCTGCAGTTTAGGAATGATGCACTGATATTTTTCTAACAAACACAAACAGTGTATTTGCTACATTATCCCATGACCAGAAATGCAATAACGTACCATGAGGCTGTTGCTACAGTCCATTCTGTTCACAGAGCTCTGGTTGAAATCAAAGAGGGGGGTTTGGATGGAGGGTCCTGTGTTTGGCATGTGGTGTCCACCCCAGGTTATTTACGCCCATATTCACCTCAGGAAAAATACATTTCAACTAGAACACAGAAACAGATGTTTAAAAGGCCCCTGAAGGCGTACTTAAAATGGAGATCAAGTCTGAAGTCCCATGAAAACGGTGGAGCAGACTGTATGGCTTGAGGGACCTCTGGGTGGTCCCTCAGATCCCATAGATACCAGGACCAAGTCCTGCTCCTGTTTAAAGTCATCCAGGCTATGCCGATGAAACTAGGGTTCAACAGCAGACTCAAAAGCAGCTTTTTATGGCAGAGTTGCCTCCAGTCCATGAGAATGGAGGTGGGTCTCTTTAGCTTGGAAAAGAGGAGACTGAGGGGTGACCTAATTAATGTTTATAAATATGTGAAGGGTGAGTGTCAGGAGGATGGAGCCAGGCTCTTCTCTGTGACATCCAGTGATAGGACAAGGGGCAATGGGTTCAAGCTGGAACATAGGAGGTTCCACTTGAATATGAGAAAAAACTTCTTTCCAGTGAGGGTGACAGAGCACTGGAACAGGCTGCCCAGAGAGGTGGTGGAGTCTCCTTCTCTGGAGACATTCAAAACCCGCCTGGATGCGTTCCTGTGCGATCTGATCTAGGTGTTCCTGCTCCGGCAGGGGGATTGGACTAGATGATCTTTCGAGGTCCCTTCCAATCCCTAACATTCTGTGATTCTGTGAGAATGACCATGGTCAAGTCCCTGCTCAGCTTCTGTGTTGCACTGAAGGGAGATGCTGGACTCCTCGCCATCCTCGTCGTGTTTTTGTTTCGGTTTCTTTTGCTGAAGTTGTTCCACTTTCTATAAATAACCACTGGAGCAGAAGCCACGGCTACTGGCCTTGCACTGTGTTGTCCTAACCATGGGCTGCTCTCAGTGTATCTCGGCTTTTGGGAAATTGTTGGTGAAAGGGCCTGGGTTTGTGGTGATGAGGAAAGGGGAAGAACACGCGAGCTGTCACAGTGCTTGCTGTGAGCTGGGAGAGTGGCACAGCGGAGCCCTGTCTGCTGTGGGAATCACCATCGGAGCCACTCGTGTTCTGGCCCAAATGCTGGGAGAGGTCACTTAGAGCTTTTTGCAGCCCCTCAGGATACCCCGTTGGGCACGGTGCCTCACGGCTGCCCAGTTTGTGCTCTCTTGCACAAAAGCTGTGGAGATGCTGAACCATCATGGGAAATAACCCATTGCAGAGCGTGTTCCCTAAGGCGTGAGGCCAGCAGAGTGTATCTGTTGTACGATCTGCATTATACAGCAAGAGGGTTTTCCCACTGCTGCACATGAACCTTAATTTATACAGTATTTAAACATTCGTCCTGGAAGGCTGACTTTCAGAGACTCGGAACAGCTGCAGCTCCTGCTGAATCCACTGAAATAAACTGGAGCCGAGGGTGGTGTGAATTTTCTTCCTTCTAGTTAAATCCCTAATTGTCTCGTTGAAAAGGTCCAAGTTTGGCTACGGTGATAACAAGCTGCCTCCAGCAGTGAGGCTGTAAAAATTTCAAGTAATAAAAAATCTAAGTATTTGTGTTGATTTTATGATTAAATTTTGGTTGCTTTTCTGGAGCGGCAGAAGAAACAGGAAATTAAGTGCCACCTTTTGGGTCATTGGTCTTCTATGTTTGCAGGCTACCGTGTTGTGGATATATCGGATCCAGAAAGAGCATCCTGCTCAACCCAAAGAGCCCCCTTGCACGCTTCTACAAAACACATCTGAACCTCTTGGGATGAGCTGAGGATGGGTTGTACCCAAACCAGAGGGTGGCACAGGGTGACAGCAGAAGGGAGATGGGTGTTCATCTGCACAGTTCACACTCAAACTTGCAGATGTGTGTGTGACAACTAAAGATCAGGCACGAAAACAGGAACAGAAGGGGGAAAGGCAGAGTTGGTGCATTATCTCTGTTACAGCAGAAGCTCACAGTTGAGGTTTGGGTGCAGGGAAGCTGTGGTGCTCCCTGAGCAGCGTGGGAGAAGGCTGGTGCCCCAACTAAGGAGGTGAAACAATGGATGGGACATAATGTATGTAATTATTTCCTTCTTTACTGCCAGGAAACCAATTACAGGCACCGTTCTTGTGGAATTAGTGTCTTGCAGATTTGATGAATGTTTGCTTTACCTGCAGATGAGTTTTCATAAGCAGTGTTAGTACGGTTATCTTCCTTGAGCGTTTCTGGAATGTGTCTGCTGAAAAGATAGCATTAAATTTGCATGGGCAGCATAAAAAGAAAAGGTAATTAAGCCTATCAACAGTTTTCATTGGCAGAGAAGTTGATGTGTTGAAGTGTGATGGGTTTTATAGAGCACGCCCGATGCTGGGGGATCTTTTACTGTCATCAGTGTAGGCTACTTTGAAATGTCTGCTGTGAAGCTGGGATGACACATGCCTTTATTTCTGCATGTGATTTCTGCCTGCTTGGGCTATTTAAGGTTCTAGGGCAATTAAGAACGAAGTGCAGTTAAAAATGGTTTGAAGGAATTTCTAGCATATTCTAGATCTAAACTATTCGATTAGATCCAGCCCTCATGCTAAAATAAAATAGCAAAAAATATTTATAATTTTAGGGGTATTTTTTCCTTTTTGGAAGTTAAGGTCTTGGTGTATAAATCATTGGTATCATTTTCAACATGAAAAGTAAAGGACTTCATAGTAGGCATGTTTCCTGCCGTGCATCACGGATTTCTTTCTTGGGTTTAGCAGTAGAGGCGATGGGTTTGGAAGAGCTCTGCCAGGTGGGTTCTCCCCACTCTCGTGTGTTCCACATCCTTACCCAGCAATGTTCTCTTGGTCTGCTTGAGACTTTTTCACTTTTCACACTCCAGTTCCTTCCAAGAGGGTGGCTAGGGCCTGGGAGATAATTTTCCCATGTCCCTTTCATTTTGAAGAGTTTTGAATTCCTGTTGTTCCTAGTTTGGGAGGTGCGTGACACCCTGCAGCCAGCTCCGTGTTCATCGGGTCAGGAGCATCACCAGTCCTTGGGCTGGGTTTTCCCTTGTCATTACAAGTGTAATTTTGATGTGACACGTCACAATTCTTTCCAATAGCTGTACGTGTGTGACCAGGAGACAACATCTCTGCAGCTTTGGCTGCCGAAAGGCCATCATGTACCCGCGTTGCATAGGGCACACCCAATTTCTGCTTCCATACTGATAGCTTCAGGGCAAAGATTTTTTTATTTTGTGTGTGGTTTGTTGTTTTTTTTTTTCATTTACTGGTCGCATTTACTGAAGGATATAGTCTGAGGAAATTAGGTTTAAAATCATTAATATACTGAGGGAATTTTGTACAGAGGCTGGTTGGGGGGGTGGGAGTGGGTTATTCTGCTAAATTAGTAAATGTTATTAAATAGGTTTCCAGTAAAATTGGATGTACAAGGAGACGATTTATTGTTTTCCAACAGGAAACAGAAGAAACCCTTGACTCCAGCCTGTACAACACAATTTTTGGAAGACTTTTAAATCACTCTTGTCTTTTGATTGAAGAATTAATGATTCTGGATTCTTCCTTAGTGTATCTTGGACCATGTTTCCTTTTCTTTGTATTTTTTTTTCCAGACTGCTGCGGGAACAGTGGATCAGAGCCAAATACGAACGAAAAGAGTTCATTCACAGCGAGAAGCAGGAACCTTATTCTGCAGGTAGCGAAAGACACTTTTGGCAGATAAGTTTTTTGATGTCCAGCACATTCCATTTTTTTTGTCTCTGTTTGTATGTTCTTTATATTGGTTATTGCTTGTATGTCACTGAGTAGGAGGAGAAGGTGTGGTCTTTTGGGAAAGATCCCTCCCAGCCTTCACTGCATTTGGTTTGGAATATTGGGAATATTAAGACCTGATGGAAATAAATCAGGTATCGAGAGTCTTTCTGTTGAATTCCAAGGGCTGTTCACCACCAGCAGGTCGTAGTATTAGTGAACTTGTTTCTGGGAGAGGGAGGCATGAAGCTGGATTGAAACGAAGAGAAGGGTGTTTGTCTCATCACGGCAACTTTTGCTTTGGAAAGATGAAGGAGGATTATCAGCAGGGTTTGGTTAATGGCAGATAAGTGTGCCAGGTCCCCCACTTTTCCCAGATCTGTTACTCTCCACAATACTTCAAGAGTAATCAGTGGGACCTGGTCTTCTTGTAGTGTGATAAATACATGGTGCTTTGCAATTGCAAAGCCCCAGCACGTGTGACAGGGCTCGTTTCAGCATTCCCAGCGTGACGGTGGCCTTGCAAGGGCTGGTTTAGTAGAGCTGTGGATTGGAAGATTTTCTTGCAGAAGGGCAGGAGAAGAGGAGACACAGGGCTTGGCTGTGTTCGTCATGTGGCAGCGCCGGCATAAGAACTGGCATGAAAGTGCATTAAATTAGGTGATATTTCTTAGCTATATGTAAATGGCATTTAATTTATTCTGCATATTAAGCAGTTGACACCAGCTATGCGCTTGGATGACTCTGGGATAATTTTATTAGCAAAGACCATGTTACAGATGAAAGGTTAAGATATTATTTTCATGCTGCTTTTCAAGACTAATAATAAGCAGGTAGCTCTGGCAGTTTGCTGTTATTAAAACCACAATTAAAATCTTATCTCATATATTCTCAATTTATGTTTAGAGCGTTTCTGCTCAGCTATATTTTTATATGTGAGGCATGCACATAGTGTGTGTGGGATATCCATATTCATATATAGTACATTGTGCACAGTTTTATTTTAGATTTTCAAAGTGGTCCGCAGGACTTGGACACATTTTATTAACAATAAATTGTTTGATTTCTTAGATAATTTCAGTATATATCAGCTAGCTTGTGTATAATATTCACCCAGGAATAACATTTCCAATTTATACCGTGCGACTTCTAGATAGAAAAGCTCGAATTCAACTAGATACTTCAGGGAAATGTTTAATTTTAAGCACATGGTTAGTCCTGTCAACTCCAAGAGGAGCATGTACCTGGTTAAAGTGGGGTAGGTGCTTCAGCGCTGTGTGGGAAGAAGAGCAGCATGTTCTGAGTTCTCTGAAAAATATTGTAGGAAGAGTTCAAATGGGAGTTGATTTTAGCAGTGTATTTTGTGGATGTTCTTCAGTGATGTGGCTGCATAATATTTAACTGCCTGATGAAGCGATAGGGTTTTCTTCTGTCTCTGAAGTTCAGGAGCCATTAAATGCAGAATAGAAGGGGGTCAGTTGTTTTAAATGAACAGTGATCTTGGGAGGAGGAGGGGACGGCTGGTTGGCATCTCGTAGGTTGTGTATGAATGCTTGTAGGTTGTATATTCGACTTTTCCCTTCTGCTGGACCTTAGCAGCCCCCAGGTGGGGTTGCACGCCCGTACTTCACCCCATGCCGAACAGTGCTCCTTCTGGACTGTGTGATGTAGCTGGGCTGATGATGCTCTTTTCGGCTTTTGGGCTGTTATGCTGGGAGCTGGTTGTTTGTCAGGGCTGTGGCTTGAGAAGGGAGCCCAGGGATAATCCTGTATCCTGTAGAAAAGCAGCACTCTGGAGATCATAGGATCATGGAATCATTTAGGTTGGAAAAGACCCTTAAAATCATCGAATCCAACTGTTAACCTGACATTACCCAGCCCGCTACTAAACCACGTCCCTAACAGAGATGTTTCCGTGTGCCTTGGGACAGTTCTTGTGTTGGGTGAAATGCGGGTGTTTCGGCATTGTGTCATGCGTTGGGCTGGACCACCAGTTTGCCCAGCTGGTGTAAACTGGTGCCATCAGAGCTGGTCTGAACGGTGCCATCCATGAACCCTCCAAGACATTCTGGAGCTTGGTCCTTGCAGAAGCGGCTCAGCCACACCACGTGTCCCGGCTCTGCCCTTCTTGCTGCTTGCAGGGGTTGGTACAGCTTAGTGGCCACAGCAGCAGCTTGGAGGATGCACCCTGCGTGGGGTGGACCTCCTGTGCTGGATGATGCTGGGCTCGGCATGGCTGGGAACCTCAGAGGATCTGGGCTCTTGCTTTCCACTAATGCCCTCCTGAACTGCCTGTGGACGCACTGAGGTGGGACCAGCACAAGGATGCTCTCCTGACCATCCCGCATCCAGTTTGTGTCTCACGTGAGTGTATGTATATCTTTTTCTTTCTGGTGCTGTCTTAGACCATTTTTCTCACCGTTCTGAATTCCCTGGAGAAGTGTTAGATTACCAGTTTCTAAGCATGAAACATTTTGTTGCTAATAGAGACGTCGGTATCCATTTGCTCATGTTTGCTGGAAGATTTAATTCCATTTTCCAATCCCAGGGGCAATTTTGCATTCTGATATTTGTTCAATAATTGCATAAAAAATAAGAAAATGCTATCTTTGAGTAGTTTTGAGCAACATCCTTTTCCAGGCAGCTTGACGAAACCCTGGTCAGAAATCTGATGTCTTTCAGAAAATCCTTTGGGGAGAGACTGTCTGGAGCCTTGAGATGCCAAGCAGAAGCTATCACAGCCGAACTGACAGACTTAGGAGAAATGAGTCTCAGGACAGGAGTGTCAGATGTGCAGGTCAGAGCTGAGACAGTCACGCAGGGAGGCCTGGTGGGAGGATGCAGCAAACTCTTTAGCTGCTAGTGAAGTATAAATAAGAGTCGGGATGGGATGCAAAGGCAACAGCTGCCCCAAAAGGTCTTGCATAGCCCCCGAACTGATGGGAAGCATCTGCCTTGTGAGATACAGAGCGATGTGAGGTAGCAGAACCAGAATTAGGAAACAAAGACACTTTGCAGAAGCAGAAGTCCTTGGTATGGGCAGTGCTGAGCATTGATGCCAGCTCTCGAGCCTCACCCCGGAGAGGGGCCGTGGTGGTAGATCCGTGGGTTCAGTCCCTACATCAGATGTCCCCTTGGAGACGTGCCGTTATACGTGCTGTCACAGCCGCTCACCCTCGGTAGAAGATTGCAGTGGAAATTCCTGTAAGAGAATTTCTGGAGGGTTTCTTTCTCCCGCAGGCAGCCTTGGGGCACCAGCCCATGCACTGTTTGCAGCTTTCAGCACCTCTGCACCCTGTTAGTTTTTCAAACTCTGATGGTTTCATTCCTCCGAAAGAGCTCTCGTTAATGGCTGTGTTAGCGCCATTGATTTTAGCACGAGGAGTCGGTCTGAGTTCAGATAGTGCAGGGAGATTACTAAAACAGTGATTAAATGCTTCGGTGATCCACTATCGATTCGTAGATACACCCTTTTGTACATTTGAGCTCTTAATTCAGCAGCAGTACGAGAGCTAAATAATCTGTTCGCCCTAGCCAGACGTTATGAAGCAAAACATTATTTACGCCCCAGCAATCCCGATTAACACCGTGGCCCGTGTCCCTTCTGCTAGTGATGTGTTTGTTGCACAACAGCACAGAATAATACTGGTTTTAAGACTCTCACTTGGATGTGTTTCAGGTTGGCTTTATCCCTTCTGATAAATGAACTGGCCAAATTACCATCACTCTCCAGCTAATTATCCCTTTTAGTGGAGTTTAATGGGGCACGAGTGCTGAATTCTCCTAGAAACAGAGGATGGTGGTAATTGCTGTCAAAGTCTGGAACTGGATCTCAAGGCAATTAAAAGCTTTGATAATTTTTGTAAAGATTTTGATCGATTTTAAAAAGCGTGGACATTTTCCCCCGTTGTTGATAGGCAGCAGTAATGGCAACACTTCCCCAAAGTCCTGCTGAAAGTTAATCCATTTGGATGCTTTTGATTCCTCTTAATCCAATGGATTTACTTTAAGTAAGGGAGATGTGGTGGAAGCAAAAGGGAACAGTGTTTGCCGGGCTGGAGCACTATAATATTATAAACTCTTCAAGGTGCAGCTGCTCGAATGCATCTCGGGTCATAGATGAAGGAATGGGATGTGCGTGTGGCCAAGAGAGAGCCAAAGGGAGTCATTTGTTCCTGTGAACTTGGCGTTGGCTTCTGATGGACCCACCTCCGTACGGTGGGGATGCCAGGAGGGATCGGTGCCCTGGGGGAGTTGTAGGCACAGATAACACATCTTCGGGTCTTTGCTTTAACACTGGCAAATGCAGTGGGAGAGCTTTTAACGCCAGGCATTTGATCTCTTAATGCTTGTTAGGAAAAATGGCTTAAAGTCACCGTTAGGATCGTGAGAGCACCTGTCCTTGGGATGGACGGGGCTGGTGCAGTCGGAGGGGGCTGATGGGTATCTCCAGCAATGGACAGAGATGCCGGGCTGTGCAAGAGCAGTTGCCACCCTTTCCTTGAAAGCATTGCCTGAGATAGCCCAGCAATTACTTCTATGCTGTTAGACCCGTGTGTAGGTGCTTTCCAGCACAGTGCGCTTTTCAGCAAGGCACGAGGTAAACTGGGCACGAACAGCATCATCATCGAGTGCAGAGTTCTGCAGCTTTGCTACAAATGCTGCAGCCTTGTATTTCCTATAAATAGGCTGGTAAATCCTATTGCTGTAAATGTATCAGATGGTGAAAGAGCAGTTGAGAACAGGAGAAGATCCACAGTAGGGTACAGCTGATGAAAAGTTCTGATGCCAGCTCTGCACACCAGTACGATTCCCTTGCAGTAGGACTGGGGAACAGTGGTTTGCCCTCGCTCATGGCATATACATTCAGGATGGGAATGCATCGTTNGTCATCGCTCACAGCATATACTCTTGCATCTTTCATGTTGAGACGTTTGGTTCCCAAAGGCATTCAGGATGGGAATGCATCGTTTGCAGGGGAGAGGTGTAATAAATGCCAACAAGCGTCACTGCTTTCATTCTTCAGTCATGGGAGGTTGGAGCTCCTCAGCTGATGTAAATTGTCATAGGTCCCCTAAAAATGTTGCAGGAAATCAGATTTGCATGAGTTAAAGATTTAAACCCTGTCCTTTGGGGTGGAACTTGGAGGAGTCTTATTATTTGATTTGTGGTTATAGAGCTGTGTGGGATGGCCTGTTGGACTGCAGAGTGAGATAATACGGTGTTACTGCAACCTTAGATGGCCTGAGAGCTTCCGCTGGAGCAACTGGGAAAGCTCAAAGATACAGGCATAGTCAACGATGATCAGGGCTTTAGCCTCTGTNTAGGCAAGATTTTGGGTGTATTAGCGTAGTCAAAGATGATCAGGGCTTTAGCCTCTGTTGGCTTGTATTCCTGTATTTATACCACTAGGAACTAGACCTTATTGCCATTATTCAGGGGAGCTCTAGGCTTACCCAGGTTGTAGGATTTGTCTGAAGGTGCCTGTTTGCTTGGACTGTCTTCTCTCAACACCCTAAAGATTACTTGGCTTCTATGTTATTTTGTATTTGTCTGCAAATACGATGGCAAAATAAATTGAGACATGAAACAATACCCTAAAATAGTAAAATCTGTTAATATGCACTTTCCATTCCATGTGGCTCTTGCATAATCTGGGCAGCGGTCTGAATTAATTTCCCCTGCACTTGCACAGTTGGAAGGAGCTCTGACTGCAGAGCACTAGAGGAAACTCATGGGACATAAAAACACTCCTTCTCAGTGTGAGAGAGATACCCTCAGGAGTTCAGGCTGACCTGCAGTGATGTAATGCGGTTTATTTTGGGCCTGATCAGACAAAGCGGCGAGCAGTGCTGCAGTTAAAGCCCAGTTATTTTAACTGGCAGAGCTCATCCTCTGCTGCCTCGTACCCCGTTACAGCCAGCTCGTGGGGAGCTACGAGTGTCAGAGCCGCAGCGGCTCTGCCGGGGGTTTTTCACAGCCTGCGAAGCAAAGCTCCTCTCTCCCGCTGTGCTGAATGACAAGGCTGAGCAGCACCCGGAGAACAAACCAGTGCTCAAAGGGCACAGGATTTATTGCACATCAGACAGGCTGTAGCTTGGGAGGAGTCTGCCAGGCAACCAGAACAAAGAAATGAAGTGTTGGCTGGAGGGGTGCTGGTGCTGTTTGCTAAGATGTTAATGCACGTGGTCTGTGAGATGCTGTGCAGGAGGGAGTGTGAAAGCCGTACATGAACCAGTGCTGTCCCCTTTGCTTTGCAAGCACCCGCAGTGAACCCCGGCGGTGGATGTGGCACGGCGGAGAGATTCGGTTGCATGGTGTTGGTGGGATGATGGGTGGCTGGGGGCAGGTGGTGTCTTCTGAGCCATGGTTGTTTGCAAAAAGAGACGTGAGAGCACAGAGGGAAGGAAGGAGATGGGAGAAGGCAGGGGTGCAGCTGCTCAGAACTGTGGCAAAGGGAAGGTGATCAGGGATTTCCCTGCAAAATGCTTTTTGTCCTTTTTCATCAGAAAATTTTGCAGGACACGGCCAACTTCAGTGAATTCACAACTTCAAAATGCAATTAGAGATTTAACAAACTTATTGTTAGCTCACTTTTCATTTGTGGGTGAGGGAGAAAACTGCATAGAACATTTCAGAAGGTCAAATTGCTGATGTGAGAACTGTCCGGTCTGATGGTTTTGAGTTGTGATATGTTGAGAGTTTCTCAGAGGCTGACTTATTTCTGTTATGTTCTTTAATTTCTCAGAACACCCCGGTAGCACTCCCTTCTCCTGGTTATTAGCAGAGCACAGCTTGAGGATCTGGGAGGGGGAGCTGGGCAGAGGAGATGGGTCTGCTGGGGTGAAGGCTGCATCCCCAGAGATGGGCATGGACATGGTTCAGTCTGTTTGTGCTACACCCTGCTCTGCTGGGATGTAGTGCCAAGGACAGGCAGTGCTCATCAGCTGGGATCAGAGGAGGTAAGAGCCCAGCCCAGCCCCATGAGGATGGGGTGGTACTGCGATGGTGGGAGTGTTTGTTTTTGGAAAGTCTGGAAGCATCTCTCCCATTGCTGTCCTCGGGGGTGGTGGCTCTCTGCCTTAGGAAAAGGAGGACTTTCACCCGATATATTTGCTATTACAGCTGTTTGGAGCAGCCTAGCAGAGTCTGTGGAGCCACTGACAGTGGCTGTTCTTTGGGGCTCACAGAGCTTGCTGTGGGTCTGGTGTGGGATCACATTCCCGGACCCTGCGGGAGAAGGGGGATCCTTGCTGGGCTCGCAGGCTTGGGGGAGCAGGGCATCTTCTGGGCAGTCGGCAAGATTTTTACAGTGCAAACTGCTGGGGATAAAGAGAAAGAGAGTGTGCTGCGAAGGGAAAGGTGTTTCCTCCAGCATCCTTTCACAGACACGTACTTGCTTGTGCCAATAGATCACTGCCCTGCAATCCAGCCTTCTCGGGCTTGGCTGCAGCTCCCTTGCAGGGAAGAACGGTTGAAGCAGAACAGAAATAGATGCTGCTGAAAAGGCTTAAAGAAAGAGACACCTGCAAAGCCTCCGTTCAGGGCTCTGTAGTAGTATCAAGGTCATGGCAGCAGGTTGTGCCTGGATTTGGGCTTCCATGAGAGGTGCAAGAGAGGCAAGGGTGGTTTTGGTTGGTTTGTTGTTTTTTTTTCTGCCCTATTTCTGCCTTGTCTGGTGTGAATCTGCATTGCTCTGTCAATGCTTGTGCTATCTGGAATCCTTGATGCAGGAGACTGCTCCCTCTGGACCTGCTCCGTGGTCAGAGCGTGATGCCATGAGGAGGGAGAAGCCCTTCCTCCTGCGAGCCCTGGCGATGTCGGGTGGAATGGTGCTGTGGGAACCGCGCGATACCGGTGGCACAGAGCGGTGGTGTGAAACCATCTCCCTGCAAGTGGGGAGAAGTGCTGTAGGTGCTTCCTGCAGCATCCTTTAGCTGCTGACGAGACGAGTTCGCTGAGTAAAATAGGCGAATCGAAACTCTATTCTTGCAAAGGTGTTATCAGCTAAATCAGGAGCTGCTTTTAGCACCGCGGGTGATTTGAGCCAGCCAAGGTGTGTGGTCAGGATGGCAGCCAGCTGCCGTCTCAGCTTCTCTCATATGGACCAGTGTGAAGATTATTTCATCATCATTTTTTTTTTCCCCAAGTACAATTCAGCTGATGTTCCTCTTTATATTTCCATCAGCTCCAGGGAAGTTCTCTTGGCTTTTCCCAGGTGAAGGTCTGCGGGCAGTCACGGTGGTGCTGTGCTAAGCTCTTAGAAGCACAAGGCAGGATGGCAGTGCAGCTGGGTGTAAGGTAAGAGCAGGCAGGTGTTGGCCCCTTGGAGGAAGAAGAGGCAGCACCCCACTACAGAGGTGGTTCTGCAGAAGGCAGCGATGAGGCTGACTCTTTAGTGTGTAAATTATCCCATTGCTTTATGGCAAGAAAGAGTGGAGTGTTCAGCAAATTGTCCAAGGTGCTGGGAAGCCAAGAGGGGGAGATGGACAGTGGATGGTCGCATAAGGTTTTGTTCCTTAGGAAAATAAGCTCATGAGAGGAATAAGAGAAACCCTGTACTAAAAGCAACCATTTCTAGGCTTATGAGCAATAACTCGCTGGGCTTTGAGGAGAGCGTGGTGGTGCAGAACAAGGTCCCCTGCCTGGCTCACCCCTCGACAGTGGTGCCTTGTGAGGCATGGGTGCACCGGTATGTGCAGGGAGCATCCCCCCACCTTTTGGGGGATGGGGGTGTTGGGCTGGTTTGGGTTTGGTGTGTGTCTGAAATAATCTGCCATCATTGCCAGGCTGTGCCTGGACACCGGTGTGGCTGTGGGTGTAAGGGTGGGTGCACCTGGCCATGGTGGGGGCAATGTGCCGCCTCTTATATGACCTGACGAGGTATATAAATACTTCAGCTTTTTTTTTTTTTTCTCCTTCCACCTTCTCTCCTTTTCCCCAGTCCCTTATGAGCTTACAACATCTCCTGCTGATAAAAATAGCTAACACAGGGCAGAGCGGAGCCACCGTTGCTCTGCCCGCCCTGTGTTCAGGGGCACAAACCCAGGGGCAGCTCCTGCAAATGGTCAGTCTGGGAGCAGATCTGCTGACTGGTGGGACTGGCTTTGCAATAGCAGCTCGGAGTGCTTTGTAATCGGTCTGTAAGCATTTTGTTAAGAAAAATTGGTTTGTAATCTCTGCTGCCTGTCTGGTGTTTTAAGCGGTGGGGAAATCTCTGCAGAGCACTTGCAGTGGTTTGTGTTCGTGCACCCAAAGCCTTCCCCCACACCTAGCGATGGCCACGGAGGCATTTCTGGTGACGGCAGCGAGCTCTGAAATGTCACTTCATAAACATTGTGTTAGACTCTGAATACCAGAATGTATGTTTTAGAGTGACATAATGCTGCAAAATTATGTTGCCTTTAGAGCCCAGCCTGCGTTATTTGTCCGTGAAGTGAACAGTGCCATACAAATAAAGAGTTTATTTTCCCCTCATTCTGTTCATTCTGTGTTTTTTTTTTCTTTTTTTTTTTTTTTCTGGCAAGTTTCCCATAATGCCAGTGACTTGCCTCTTGGTTTACACCATATATAGAAATTCAGAAAAAGCCTAATTATAACTGCCCCTTCTCTCATTTTTGGAGTTGAACTTCTGAAACCCCTGACTACATCTGTAATCTCAAAGGTTGGAGTTTTTCAGGAGTTTCTGTGAGTGTAAATTTCTATTTAACCTCAATGCACACGTGGCTGATGGGCAAACAGAACCGTCAAAAGCTTTAGCAGGCCTTGATCTTAGTTCATAGAGAAGGATTTTCAATATAAAGAAATCGGTTAATTTATTTCTACTTATTAGCCTCAAAGAGGAGTTGCTGCTTTGCTCTCACTGCTCTTTAATGTCAGTGTTATCTGATGCTAGTTGTAAAATGGATTAAATTCTCTCTGATGCTTGAAAGACTCAAGTATTAGAGCTGGACTTTGAGAGAAGCTCTGGCATTTTCTGCTGCTGTCCCTCTTTGATGGAAAGCGCTCGTTGTGGTGATGCAGGGCTGCAGCGTGGGTCGGGAGGATGCGGCTGGTGCAGGATCTGTGGAGCATCCCTTGCTGTCGGGTGCTTTTTGGTACTGCTGCCTGAGCTCCTCTCTCCCATCCCTGTAAGCAGATTCCTCACAGACCTAGAGATGGAAATAAAAAAATAATAGCTGTGTGGCTAAAAAGCAACAAGAATCAGGGTAGCCCAGTATTTTGTTGAAAATCCATGTAGACTCTTGCAAAGCAGAGATTTGGGCGTGAGAGAGGCGATGTTTTGTGGAAGGAAGTCATGACCCCAGTTCCCTGCAGCGTGTGCTGGTGCGTGGCGTGTGCGCTAGGATTGCATCACTGCTGCCTTCTGTTAAATCACCGTTTCCAGTAAATTCCCAGCAGCCGGTTCCGGTATTTGGCTGTTTAGCCAAAGCACTGGGTTTGACTCTTACTGGATTTCAGCAAAATTGTGTTACCAGTCTCCGTGCTCCATCCTGCCCTTGTCGGTAAGATCTCAGCTGCTGGGTCCCAAAGTCTGGATGCATTTAGGGATGCTGCACCGCTTTGCCATGGACCTCTGCCCTGTCTCAGTGTCCCAGGGTATCAAATAATTTGGCACCACATCCTGCGGCATGCGGGGACCATCCTGGGGAATTTGGCTTCTTGGCTGAGTGTTGCAGCCTGCCATGAACTCGGTGCTGCACAGCTCTGCCGATACATCTTTCGGGGTTGTTGGAGCAGTGGGAGCGGGGCAGGGAGGGATGCTGGAAAGCAGGTGAAGTGGCAGCAGGGCTTTAGCCCGCTCCAGAAAGGATGCAAACCTCGTCACTGTTTGCATTTCATGGGAGCACAAGAGTGTTTTTGCGTTTCGAGAGCGTGTAAGAGCGTTATGCGCAGATTGCGTCCGTGTTCAGAGTGCTGTGTCGAAAAATCAGCCCCGGTCCAGCGAGGTTATAATCAAAGAACATCTAGGAGAGGGCTGGGTATGAATGTCCGGATGGAAACTGCAAACCCTGCAGTTCTCCCAGCCCAGTACTGAGGTTATGGGAGACTGGTGTGCCGTTGTCAGGAGGGGGTTAAAGCACAAGCATCCCTCTAGCAAGCAACCTTGCTGGGCACAGAAACCTCCTTCTCATGCTGCTGGAGCCACAGAAAGGGCTTCTGTTCTCCTGGAGCTGACATCAGCTGCCGCCGGGACATGAGTCACTGGGAGCCAGGCTCGGCGGGCACTGGTCTGCGGGACCTGCCTCCCCACAGCCCCACGCCAGCTTGCTGGAGAGATGTTGGACATCTCGCTTATTGTGAGGTGCTGCTTCAGAGAACACATGCTGCTGGGTTAACGCTGCTCCGTGTGTCCTGCTCGCCGGGTCCGACCCCTGCGGCTCAGTCCTCGCCTGCCATCAGGTGCAGCGGGACCAGGGCAGGGCACGATGTCCCAGTGAGTGGGTGCGAGGTCTGGCATCTGCACCTATGTGCTGGTGCTTGTGCCGTGGATTTTGGGTGCGGAAAAGGCTGGGGTTCTTTTTTTCCCCCCAGATTTTTGTCTAATGGGAGGATGAAAGGCTCTGGAAAAAATGGAAATGGAGGAAGGAGGAAGCTCTATGGAAAAGCATGTTCAGCTGAAGCAGACGGGACACCGTTTGCTGATCCCCAGTCTCCTTTTCGTGTCTTTCCAGTTTAATTCTGCATTTAACATTACAAAACTCCCTGTCAGGACTTGCTCCAAGAAACCTTTCCCCATCCTCTCCTTGGAGGTTTGAGGGAAATGTAGTCATTGCTTCAAAACAAACAGCTACTTCTTCTTCTTCTTCTTCTTCTTCTTCTTCTTCTTCCTTGGCGTGCTCTGACGCTGCTCCTGCAGGAAGCAGCCGGGGGATGATGCTGTGCAGGTCACCTCTCCAGCTCCCTGCAGTCTCAGCCAGAGCAGAATGAAAACTCCTGCCACAGCCTGTCTCCAGGGTGAATAAATATTGAGACAAATTGCCTTGGAGGGGATGGGAGGAAAGGGATCCATTAGGAAAAAATCCACTCCAGAAACCAGGAGCAGATATAATCTCCAACCAGACCAACACTATCCCCTGCAGCCATCAGCCGTGAGTCCAGACAGGGCAGCGGAGATGGGTCCTCCCTCCGCACTGCTCGCGGCCAGTCCAGCCCAGCCCTCGGTCTCCTCGCAATACAAATGATTTAAACATCAAACATGGACTTTACTGCAGTAAAGACAAGGCGCATCAAAGAGCTGTTTAACAAACCAAACCAGGATGCAAGGGAAGATCACAGTGTGTTTGTTTTATCATTATTTTTTCTCCTGCAAGGGGAGCGGGGCTGTGTCAGGGACCCATGTGTGGCATCCTTCCCCTGCGAGGATGTGCTGGCATTTCAGCAGGGTGGGCATCATATGGCCGGGATCCAGAGCAGCCTTCCAGTGCCTTCCAGTTGCGTTTGGAAGTGCTGATGCAGGCTCAGCGCAGCCCCTCCGAAAGAGTAACGCTGCCTCGTGAGTGTCCATTAGAAACCAAGGACGATGCTGTGCCATCTCCCAGCCTTGCTAAGGCGACACCACCCAAAGTCATCACCAGAAGGCAAAGGCCCCAAATGCTAAAGCTTTTATTTTAGAGATCATTTCAGTGCATTGTTTTTTTCTACACTCTGGGCTGTGGTGAGAGGCCAGTGACTGCTGTCACCCTCTCCAGGAAATTCATGAGCATTGCGGTGACGGAGTGATGGGCTGGTGATGGATCTTACAGATAGCTGCTCTAGGAACGAAAACATCTAGCAAAAAGAAATACATGGATGGCTTCAGCTCCCCTAAAGCAGGAAAGCATTTAGTCAGCCAGAAATCGCGGGTAGGGACCTGCGGGTCCGAGCTGGAGCGGTGGAGGAGGAGGAGGAGCAGTCGGCCAAGCAAGGCGCTGGCAGCCGGCTCCAGGGAGGGGGTGGCACTGCCGCGAGCTAAAGCTGGATGTTCACAGCTAGTTTAGGATCCAGCTGTAATTTTAACAGCTGGTTCTGTCAAGCTGCCTTCAGCTTAGCTCTGATCCAAGCTTCTATAATTAGCCAAAGAGCAGCAGCTCTCGTGCGAAGCTTAAAGCAGCAGTGATGCTCGTTGCAGGGGAAGCAGAGGGGCCTGCGAGGGAGCCTTACCGAAAGGGGAAAGGGCTGGCCTGTGAAATTTTAAGTAGTTGGGGTTTGGTCTTTTTTTTTTTTTTTTTTTTTTTTCCCCTCCATCTAAGCACTTTGTGCAAAATGTTTGGTTATTTTTTTTTCCCACTCGGAAAAGCACACCTAAGGAATATTGTTTCATTTTGCATCATCTTTAACAGAAATATTTACCTTTGTCAACTCAAATAAAAATGTTTCATTTGTGGTCAGTCTGAGGTCAGCTGTATCTGCTGAACTCATACAGTTTCTCATGGGCGAGATGGTCTGAGGCCCTCCCACCCCTGGGATTCCCTTGGCGGCTGGATGTGCTGCCAGTGTTGTGGGATGTGCTCCGGATGCTCCCTGAAAGAGTCTGTCCACCCCATGAGTATAGGCTATAAGATCAATAAGTGTGTGAAACACCCCAGGTAGAACTAACGAGTCTCTCCTGTCCTTGAGCTTTCCCGATTTGAGGTCAACCAACATGAAATACGGTATTTTGATGTTGCTCAGGCTGCCTGTTCCTGTGACCTTGGGTTTTTACAGTCAATCAATGGATCTGTACTAATTGGAGAGAGCTAGAGAGAAGTATCAGGCTGGTTCTCCAGGTTTTTGATAGCAAATATTTAAAGAAAGCAGAGGGCAATCATCCCTTTCTATCTCTGATGGTTTATGGAAGTAGTTGTCGGTGTCCTGGATCTCCTGGTGTGTCTCAGTGTTCTGCACTGTGCTCGTTCACGTTCCCTGGGTAGCGACACACGACCAAAAGGCTGGTGTGTCTTTCTTCTGCTGATGAGAAGGGAGTGACTAGGAAGCCGTTTGATAACAAAGGACATGGAAAAGGCTGATTTCACAGCAACTCTTCCCAGCTTAATGAAATTACTATTAAAGGAAGATCCGTTTTGCATTGGAGACCTGCACAGTTTCTGTCTCTCACCAGATAAAGAACATTTTTCCAGAGTGAGGTCATGTCTTTCTCTGGAGGTTACCAAAGATGTAGTTGAGCCTTAGATCAACCTCAACTGAGCAAGGTGAGCGTTTGCTGATGCTTTCTGACCGACACCAGCCCGTCTCCGTCTGCGTTTTCCCCTGTAGTGAGCTCACCCGAGTTCTCACCTTGAAATCTCCGATGCAGCAGAGAAGTCTGCAGCAGCAGAAGAACTGTCCATACCCCACCTGATGGATGCTTACCGTGAAATCGGACTGGGAGGTGCCTCCCTCGCTGACTAAATAGGACTGGATTTAAAAATATTGCTGCAGTCGAGGTGCAGGCACAGCATCTACCTCGATGAGCCAGGTCCGTTCTCATAACCAGGGCAGCCCCTGAGGGAGACAGTTATGTGGCACGTCAGTAACAAACAGCATATCCCCAAAATAACTAAAAGACAGGGAGGCTGCTCACCAGGGAGTGAATTTCGAAATTCCATGCATTGCAGAGGCTGGAAGAAGATATCATAGCGTAGCAAAGTTGATGGGAGTTTTGGTCAATGATTTCTTGGGACAGAATTTAGCCTTGGTTTATATAATTGTAGGAGTTCAGAAAGTGGGATTGCACTGCTCCAGAGGACAGGGGATGATGGTTTCAGAAAAAACAAGGTGTGCAAATGTCCTTGTGGCTGTGCTGCTAAATGCCCCTCCCTCCAGCACAGCTGCCGGAGCATCTTGTACGAGCTGATTCTGGGGCAGCTGTAAAACCAGCAGCCAGCAGAGGAATGAGTCCTAAATTAAAAAATTCTCCTTTCTCTGCGTAAAGCAATATCTGTGACTGTAAATGTGTCGAGCGTTCAATAACAGACGGATCAGGAGCCGTTAACACCACAGCAGATGTGCTTGAAGCCATTTGGATTTCTCTTCAAAGCAAACAAAGAGGAATGTTACATGTGTGCGAGGATGGGTTTCTGTGATTTACGGTTGTGTGGCAATGCTGCCTGTGTGGGGGGAATGCTTTACTTTGGGATGCTCTGGAGAGGGGGTCCTAAACCCATCTGTGGTCAGTGGTGAACTTCTCTGCTGACTTCTGTAAAGCTCTGTTGGAGGATTAAATTCAACTCATCCTTGATGGTTGATCGATGTGAGCAGCTGCCCAGGCTGGCTCTGACTTTATTGGTGTGGGTAAGAAACCCATCTAGAGCTATTCAGGGCTTAGCAGATATTTTAGCCTGATGCTGTAGCTGTGGTTTGAGGCTCCACAAGATGCCTGTAGGAAAGGTGGTTCCCGGTGCTTTGCAGTTGCTTTGACCTGAAGCCTGTAGGCTGGCACAATCCATCTGCAGTGCATGTTGAGGCTGAAAAGTCTCCTCAGACCCACATCTTTTGGGGTCTCACCTCTTTGCTCTATTGTGGCTGTAGATGAGGCTGTAGGTGAGGCTGTAGGTGGGCTCTCCCTCACCTTGCAGAGGTCCAGGCAGGACCAGCTCTGCGTGCAGGCAGCGTTGGGCAGGGGGTGAGGGGCGTGGGATGGTGGCAGCAGTTCCTCCAGGTGCCGAGCGAGAAAGCTGCGGTACATCTTCCCATGCGGCTTTTGTGCAAATGACTCACTGCAGCAAGGATTATTTGGAGCATTTGTGTCTTGCCCAAGGAGGATCCTGGTTTCTGGTTTGGGAGTGGTTTGGCTTTCAAAATCCAGCTCTGAAGCATACTGCTGTACAGATGTTAGGATGACAGTACTGCGTGCCTGTCCTCAGATGTTTTCTCACCCAGCTTTCCAGCTAGAGCAGGCTTCGAGTGCATTCAGTGCCAGTAAATGGGATGAGCATCACACTGGGAACCTCTCAGCTTCCCTCTGCCTTTTTATAATAAAAGACTGGCTTCAAAAGATCAAAACCTGAAGGTTATTTACCTGTAGCTGGATTTTTTCTCTGAGCAGCCAGCAGCTCTCAGGTGGGCGTGTGGGGATGCCACTTGAAGAGGAAGCGTTTGATTTCCAAGTAAAATTAGATTCCACATTCAATTCTCAGTAACACAAGCGCAAGACTTCCAGTAAAAACATTTTCTGCAGCAGGGGGTTTTAACATCTCCCAGAAGATACAATCGAATTGCACTGCAGCAGCCAACTATTGTCTTGTCTTTAATACGTAAACAGGTGCTCAATAATTAAGTTACCATGGAAGCTGTACTGGGGCGATGGTCAATTATAAGATAAACTGATAAAAGGGAGGATGCAGCTGTGTTCTCTATGGTGGACACCAAACCTGATATGCCTGCAGTGGTCAGGTTGCTTGGGAATTACATATTGGTATTTTCTCCTTGTATTTGTTCTGACGCAGAATTTTCAGGGAGGTGAGTGCTCGCTGGGAGATCAAGAATCACTCTACTAAAAGGAAGGTTTTTTCTCTGACGAGTGTCGCTTGCACCACCTTACCTTGCGGTCGCTTGCCCAGAGGTTGTCACCTCCTGCTGCCTCGATTTGCCACCTTTCATCGCGCTGACAGCTTCCCTGCGCTCCGCGGAGGCACCTCGTGTGTCTCGTTTCTGCTGCACTCGGTTGGCATGAGGGGCAACGTGATGCCATCTGAGATACCCTCTGGGAGTATGAATGGCTGTATTAGTGTCTTTGACACCTGAGAGCTGCTCTGTGGGGAATCGTAACATGTGATTAAAGAAACCAGTTAGAAACAGCTTAGGAAGCTGGATTAGGTGCATGATCTCTTATTATAGCTCCTTTCAGCTGACAGCCCGGTGAAAGAAGGGGGGTCTGGATTACATGGGGAGACATCGGACCTGATGGGAGGGTTTTCTGACTGTTAGGCTTAGCGGTGTCATGTACAATGTTAATCAGATTTAAATAGTGGCAAACATTCCAGGCTTAATGGATTTCTGCTTTATTATTGGGGCTTTGCTTAGAAGCAATTTGGATTTTCAGCTGTGAGCCAGCAATGCCAGTGTATTCATGATGACATTAAAAGGGACTGGAAACCCAGAGACCAACCTTGCGTTTAAATACCACGTGCCTACATACGGGGACAGACCTTGTCTTCTTTCTGTCAACCTCAGGATTTCAGTGTGCTGTTAAGCTCAGCCCCATGTTTTTTTCCATAGAGATGATGTATTTGGCACCATTTCATGTATTGATCCCAGCAACTGGGTAGCTGAACAAATGACTTTTTCCATTTCAAAGGCTTTGTTGCTCAAGATAGAGCAAGATGAGAATGTATTTTTGCAGTGATCTGGAGAGTGTGTTTTCCACACTTGGCTTCAACCTTGAAGTTGTCCTACATGTGATCTAAAATTGTCTCTGTCCTCTGTTTTAGGGGGCATGGGTTCTTCTCCTTGACCTTCCCATGGTGAGGCTTTGTCTTGGATGTGCCAATTTTGGGTGATGTGTGTAGGGGAAAAACAGTCACTGAGGACACTGCACCCCTATTTCTACAGAGCCAGAAGTACTGCCTCCAAATCCGGTCTTTTTGGGCAGCTTTTTTACGTTGTGGGAGAAGATGCCTTGCAAGATGTCAATATTGAAGATGGTTTTGCAAAACACATCTGACTTTGCTTGGAGGATTGGTAATGGGAGAAAACCTCGTATGTCCAGCACTCAGGGACTGACTGTCTAGAGCTGTCATGGACGAAAGTTGCCATTTCATGACAGTTGGTCACTGAGGTCTGTTCAGATGGTTGGTGCTCCCAGTCCTGCCTGAGCAGACGGAGGGGGAAAAGGGGAACGCTGATGCTTTTCAAGTTCCCCTTAGAAGTAGCATGTGGCGTTGTTCCCTTTGTCAGTAAAGGGAAATGTACGTGTTCCTACTCCCTTGCGTTTTCTGTGCCACCTAAAACCACCAACCTCAGGTTTCAGCTACTTCCAGCTCTGAGCTGAGCCTTACTGATGATATTTTCCCTTAGAAGGCCAAGGAGATGTCTGTAAGGTGTTATCTCAATCATCTACTAAATCCTGGCTTTCTGTCTGATGTAGCCATTCAAGCACTAATTGCCTTTGATTAAGTCAATCATTTGCAGAGTGAGTGGGTTAATTGGGTATTGTGGAAGCAATCAATCTAATCAGCTGCTTGCATCCATAGCTGAGGCGCTACCATGCAGCAGGACAATAATTGTTTTATGAGCTCCTGGAAGGCAGCAGAGGCAGGCTGGATGGCAACAGGAAACCCTTCTCTGCAAAATGGCTTTTAGGAAAGGTAATTTGCATGCTAAGTGCTCATTAAGAGAGGACTGATTGATTAAGAGCTGGGAAATTCACAAAAACATGAGAAAATGGTTGGTGTTGGTGTCAGCACAAGGGAGGTCTTGGGCTCCTTTGCCTGGCTGGGTGAGATGTGGTGAGGATGTGTTGTCTTAGAGGGGGATGAAGAGTGTTCTTAAGGGGGATGAAGGGAGATCAGTCCCTTCTCACCCCTGCGAGGGAGTGTGACATGAGACAGGCCAGGCACCCATCCTTACGTGAGGTGCACCAAGAGCTTACCTCCCAGGTGGCCTTTCTGGGCAAAGAGACTGGTTTGTAGGATCACTAAATGCATTCTTGTTTGTCCCTTACTGAGGCTTTCATTTCCAAAGCTCTGAACTGTGCTTGAGAAGTAGCAGCTCTTGGGGGCTCCTCACCTGGTCTGTGCAGGGGACAGGATGCCCATCGCATCAGCAAGGCTCCCAGGTCCCCTCTGCCTCCTGCTCCTGTGGATGCTGACATTTCCCATACACCTGTATCTGCACGGCTCAAGAGGTAACCAGCAGGAAGTTTATTTATCTGGACATGACTGGAGAATTATTTTCAGGGAAGCTATAAGCTGCTCAGCACAGCTGCAGACGGGCAGGGGGGGAAAGCAGGCGGCTGGTGCTGTGCAGTGGAGCAGGGAGCGGCTGCAGCCTTGACTGCAAGCTCCAAGTTGTTTGACCAACCTTGACACAGCTTGAGGGGGAATACCTGATGTATGGGGGGGATGAGTTTGTCTCTGGACAAACAGTGGTGTTGTCACTCCATGAGAAAACTCAGTATTCCTTTTTTTATATTTTTTTATTGGGATGCAAGTGCTTAGAAAATTCAAATTGAAGTCATTGAAATGTGTTGCTTTGGTGGTGGCTGAATGCTACAGGAGGAAATATTGCAAATTACATCAATCAAACCAAACAATTTACACTGACACAGCCAAACAAGAGGTGTACGGTTCTTTTTGCAACGCTATTCAAAGTCCAGTCCATAGGGAAACCTTAGAATACGCTGCCTTCTCCATCCAGCCCCCTGACTGTGGACAGCGTGGTTTATTTCAGGAGAAATATCCTTCTCTTGGTTTTAAAAGGAGGTTGTGACATTGGTGTCAGTGGGGATACGGGATGTCAGGGATTCGCCACTCAGCTGCTCCAAATAATTGTGCCATTCCTTAACCTCACAGAAAAAGCGTGCACATCATCTCCAGTAAGTACCTATCTGCTGTTCTGGTTTAATTAACGCCTTACAATGTTAATATAGCAGACTACTCAGCTTCTGACATATAGAGAAGTGGTGATATATACCCTGCAATTTTAGCAGCAAAGTGATGTATTTAAGTTGTATTTGAATCTTCTCCAGAGCTCTGAATTGGGGTCAGAGCAGTTTAACTGCTTAGAGGAAAGAAATTCCACATCTGTAGGTGGAGATGCCCTGCCCAAACTCTAGGAAAATCTCATTGCTCTTGGGTTACACACACGAGGTATTTTTTTTCTCCTATTTCTGCCTCCCATGCTTTGTCTTGCAGTGAGACAAGAAGGCAAGAAACAACACAGCGATGCATTTGGGCTTGGGGTATGGTATTGGCTCTGTTGCTGTGCTCGGTTTTGGATACACTGACATCTTTCTCCTAAAAGCCTTGGACCAGACCTGGTTTTACCACAACCCTAGAAATGTCATGGAAACAAGCAGTTCTGGTGCCTCTTTCCAGGTGAAATGGCAAAATAAAGCATCAAAGAAACCAAAGAGCAGATTTAGTTTAATTCCAAGTTTATAATAGGATGACAGAAAGCAAAGTGCATGCGTGGATTTTTTTTTTTTTTCAAGCTAGTGGATGTGCTTGTCTTCCTTGCAAGAGTTTTTTTTCTTCTCTGAGAACAAAGGCTGAAACTGAAATTGTAATTTTGGGTACTTCCTATAATCCACATTCTCAGAGACCAAAACCCCATCATTAACTAAGCACCGTAGCGGCTTTCTGAGGTGGGGAAGTAGCAATATCCCTCTTCTTAAAAACTGGGGAACTTGAACAAGTTGCTGGCGGAAGTCAGACGGAAAGACGGTGTCTCGGTGGTTTTTTTGCCGGTGTTGCAGGTCTGTGCCAGAACTGCCCACAAAAGCCAGCGATTAGTTTTCCTTCTTGGCGGGCGGCTGAAGTGGTGCAGAAATCTTGACATTTGAACAGCAGCTGTGTTCAGCAACCCAAGTGTGACATTTCTAAAGGGTGCCCATAGGTCTCCACCAGCTTGTCCTTTCTACGGGTTGGGTGCTGGTGATCGAGCCGGATGATGACAGGCAGCCGCATCCCTCGTTCTGTGCCTTGGGAGAGGAAGGAACACGTTGGCGACATGACGCTGCGTGGTCCAACACCAGCAATCAGCCGGTGGTGTAGGGCTAGCGGGCTTTTGGCTTCAACAGAAGCAGAACAACCCTCGTGAAGATCTGACTGTGGCCACATACCTCTAAAAGCGAAGCTGTTGCTAAGGCACCGCAGCCACAGAGACGGGGAAGAGGCAGTTTAGTTCTCTGACTGCAGTGCCCTCCGGTGCAAGATCTGTTCCCCGTTCACCCTCCTGCAGTTCTGTTTCTCAACACGTTCTCTGGCTGTTTTCACAGTCCTGTAGATCAGGACACTGAGGACACATCTTGGTGACATGCTGTTTGCCCGGGGAACCTGGATGGGTTCGTGTTGGGTTCAAGTCTGGTTCGTGGTGGTTTGTGCTGAGGGGTGTTGACGGGTGCAGGCAGCAGGTTTGGGCAGAGCAGAGGAACAGCTCCTGAGGATGCAGCCCTGGAGGAAGGAAGGCAGAAAGAAAAAAAGCAAGCAAAGGATTTATGAAAATGTGAACCAAAGTACAGTCAAATTAGCAGCTGGCTTTGTCAGAGCAGCCAGGAGCTCTTGCAGAGACAATGGGTCTGGGAAGAGCCAGCATGTGAACTGCGGAAAGGGATAACGCTTAGTGTTGTGTTGGTTTTTTTAATTCTTCCTTGGAGTGGAATTTGGATGCTGTGTTTTTGCCACAAAAGGTTGTAAAGAGAAGGTCAAAATGATGAAACGTCCCTATGAAAGAGAGCAGGGAAAGCTGGGTTTGACACCAGCTCACAGTCTTTTCCTGGGCAGCTCACCAAACCTCTCTGGGCTTCCCTCTCTTTGTATATAACTGTTACGATGCTCATGTGCCAGGGGTAAGGATTAGGTGGGCTTTACAGATTTGCAATTATTTGAGATCCTCTTTGGGGAAACGCAGAGTAATTTTATTCTTCATCCCTTAAGTGTTAAGAAAAATCACAGAGAATGTGTTGCAGAGGGGAAAATCTTTAGCAAGGAGTGCCTGCAGCATCCTTCGCCATTCGGATGTTCCTAATGAAATCCTCAAGATGAACAAACGGATGAAACCCACAGCCAGGACTTGTGGAGCTGAGCTGCTCCGAGGTGGAGCTGCCGAGAGCTGAGCTCTGTGTGCCCAGCACCCCGTTGAACCGAGCAAACCCCGGGTGGGGGTTTCTGAAGGAAAAGATGGGCTTTCCTTCTGCATCACCCTGTGTTTGCAGTTGGAGATGTCACTGTCCTCTGCACATCGTCTCTCCTCTCTCTCATTTGACACCGATGTCCTTTCCTCCAAACCCAGCTCTATCCAGCCCTCTACGAGATGTTGCTGTTCCCCAAACATTGGGCACAGAGAGATGGCAGAGAGGCTGCAAAACCGCCTCTGCCGGTTAAGGGAGTGAATAGAAATGGCTTTGGAACTACTCTCCCGTTGCTCCAACTGGCTTGGCACCCTTCAGAAACTGCCTGTGCTTGGTTTCTAAACCACACGCTTTGAGAGCAAGCTGCTGAACATTTTGACATTCAAGAGAGCGGTCGGCAATCGCCAGCCGTCAGAGCCCCGGCAGTGTCTCTGCCTCACATTAAGCAAATCCTGCATTTTATAAAAATGTATCAGCTGGGCATCACCTCCTGCCTGTCTGTCTCCTGTCAGAGAGACATGATTCCTGTTCAGCTCTGCCGTGTACAGCCTGCTACAGGGTATGTAGTGTTTTTGCTGACACGAGCCTGGCAGGTAGCAGCATCTGACTTTTAATCAGTCGGAGCTTCGGTTCCCTGGCCATTAATTCCTACCAGGGCGGTGATACGAGTGCATCCGCCTGGGTCGGATGCAGCTGCCCTTGTCTGGGCTTTGGTGGCCGCTTTCCCCTGCTCAGACTCTGGATAATCACACTCCCTCTGGGTTCTTCTCTTTCTGATGCTGGAAGTGCCCTTCAAGGGGTTAGTCGTCGGAAAAAGTCGGTCGCAAGCCCACAGTTGGGATAAGGTTGGACTGATGGACTGAATTAGCGAGTTCTGCTCCTGGCTTGGGGGAAGAATCTCCCAGGCTGGATGGGTGGAGCAGAGAAAGAGCTTCAGGCTTGTCATTCCCCTGGTGTGTCCAGTGTGGGTCCTCTGGGTTACTGGGCTGGTGCACGTGGGTGACGATGCTCTGTGCGGGGTGGAGGACTTGTCCTGCACTGGAGGGATGGGGAGGGCTCAGAGGTGGAAGGATTAGGTGGAGAGTGGGGTGGCATCACTGGTGGGCTGTGGCCATAGGATAACCAAGGGCTTGGGCTGTCCCAGGTGCATCTCTTGGCAATGACGTGGGCTCAGGTCTGCCTGGCTGTGGGGAGCAGTGGGTTGGTGNGTGCTCTGCATGGGGTGGAGCAGTTGTCCTGCACTGGAGGGATGGTGAGGGCTCGGAGGTGGAGAGTGGGTTGGCATCACCGGTGGGCTGCAGCCATGGGATAACCAAGGGTTTGGGCTGTCCCATGTGCGTCTCTTGGCAGTGACGTGGGCTCAGGTCTGCCTGGCTGTGGGGAGCAGTGGGTTGGTGCCCCACAGCCCATTGCAGTCCACGTGCCAGCTGTTGGGTGCGTCGGGGGGATTTGTGATGCTCTCTGCGGTTAGTGGCCAGCATTGGCAGCAGCACCGGCTTTGCCGTAGCGCTCATTCATGGCAGACGTGGATGGCTCTGCCTGGCATCCAGCAATGTCTGTTGGAGGACCTGGAGAAAGTATTTGGCACACGGAGTCCAGACAGAAGTGTGTGTATGCTCTTTTTTCCTTGCTTTAGGTTTTTATGTCGTAGACATATTTGATATCACTTTCACCTGTGGAGCCACTGTTGAGGAGCTGGTTTGGGGACTTTTCTGCATCTTTTAATCTGAGGTTTAAATTGATTCTGTATCAGGATAGACAAGTGAAAGATGGGTTGAGTGAGGAATTTCTGCACACCAGTGGTTGGTAGCAGGCAGGTGAAGGAGAGGCTTTAATATGCCACTTGGCATATTAAAAAAGAAGTTTAGCTACTTATTTGAAAGTTGGTATAAAACATATAATTTTAATTTTAAAATCTTTGCTCCTGAGAGCCAGTAACAAAAATCGAAAAGGGGTGAAACTAAGAGAGAAAGGGAACAGTTTTTCAGTGGGGCTTTTGTATAATTGTATCTTAAATAAATGGAAGATGACCATCAAACTGCTCTGTTAATATTCATAAAACTTATATTGGCCAGTTCTTGGGGTTTCTTTGTTGGGAAGCATTTAAAATAAGGGTGTCAATTAAACTTACTGTGAGATAAGTTGGGCACTGTGGGCTGCAGGAGGAGCTGGCAGCAATCAGTTGTAATTGCTTTTCTGATTTGAGGAGGTTAGATTCTTTTTTTCTCTCTTTCTGGCTCTTTTGAGTTTTAAATAAATCACATGTATTTTGAATAGTGTTCTTCCCGAGCAACACATCTGCCCATGGGGCTGATGTCCAGGTAGAGAGAAGAGGCAGGGGCGGGGGGATGCCGTGTCTGGCTCAGGGGCTTTCTGAACCAGGGTGTCCTGAAGTCAGTGGGAAGAACTGTTTCATTCATGTCTTGAGCAGTCCAGCGACACGTTTTGAAGTCAAAGCTCTTCTCCTTTCCTTTATCACTTTTTTTTTAAACACAGCGTTTTATCCCTGGTTCTCAGCAATTGCTTTCCACTGCAGGGTACCGAGAAGGATTTCTGTGGAAGAGAGGACGTGACAACGGGCAGTTCTTAAGCCGAAAATTTGTGTTATCGGAGAGGGAAGGTGCGCTGAAGTACTTCAACAAAAATGACGTGAGTACCTGGGGCTGCTGTATGCAGACAGGGGATCACCACTGTAAGAGCATCTTTGAACCCATAATTCCTGGGCCATCATAAGTCCCCAATCGCTCCAGGACAAGGGTGCCAGGTACAGCTCACTGCTCTTTAGCACGGTTTGCTCTTGGTCCACCACAGTCACGGTGAGATACCCTCACTGGCCATTTTACACATTCCTGCTCTGTTCCCTTTGAAGTCAGTAGGCTTTTCTTAAGCCCCCAACGAAGGAGTTTTTCTCAGCTCTGGCTCTGCATCATCCAGCTGATGTGGGCTTCGTATATCACCGCCTCACCGTGGTCACTGGGGTCTGAAACCCCCTGTGTGTGGCATGGCAAGCAATCCAGAGGAAGAGCCCCTGGTTTTCTGTTCCAGTGTCAAGCAGTGCAGAAACATTTGTCATTTTCCCCAGAGCACGTCATTTATTGTAAGTGAGAAATGGAGCTATTACCATGAAAATTGCATTTGTGATGAATGGATAGACACTCTACTATTCTGCACCATGTAATGGAAGAAGCCAAGGTGTTTCCTCTGACCTTTGAGTTTTCCCTGAACATCGCAGCTGAGAGCGGTCCAGCCCCAGCCACCTGGCAGCTTTCTCAAGTAGCTGATGCAGTCGTGGTGGTGTGATGACCCACGCCGTGCGGAGGAGGGGAACATCCATCCACACTTCTCCATGCCCAGCAGCCAGCTTCGATAGCACTGTCTTCTTCAGCGTGCTGTGGTGCAATTGCATCTCATGGGCAGGAGAGAGGCAGTCATTACCGACGGAGAAGTGAAAGTCCCAGCAGCCCCCATTCAGCTGCTGTTGGTAGCTGGAAGCTGCTCTGCTTCTCTGTTGACCATAGCCGTGGTAGGAACTGTCTAGATGTGTCCTCTTTGCTGGGATTTCCCCAGTGTAGTCACCCCCGGTGGCTGTATGTCCACGGCAAGTCCCTGGTGCAGGCATCTCCACCAGCTCAGGGACTTCTGTGTGATGCTGGGGACCATGGCACCACCAGGTGACCTTCTGCTGGCCCACGGCTGTTATCAAGACCCCAGTCTATTTTTTGGGATGTTTTATTCACACTTGCTAGTTCGCTTCTCAGTGCACTCCTGAACAGGTGGTAAACTTCTAGAGATGTTTTGTAGAAAGACAAACTGTGCTGCAAAATTCAAGTGACCTGCTGCGCAGGGTGGAGGTGGGATTGGTGCCTGGGAGAGCCTGGCCCAGGCTCCACCGTTGGGCTAACCCACCCAAGAGGAGGGCTGTAAGCTATATATTTTTCCTTCTGAAAAGAAAATTCCCAGTTTGGAGGACAAGGGGAGGAGCAGAGTCAGAAGCCAATGGCTCGTGTGAGAGGATGGGACTGGGGGGGAGGTGGGCATGGTGCCCCCTGCCAGGTCTGACGTTGGCAAGGTGGATAATCCTCCCTCTTCTTGGGCAAAGATGAACTCTGGCTGTGGGTGCTTGAGATGTAGAAAGCATCCTGGCCCCTTAATTAGCATTCTGCTTTGTTTTTGGTTTTGGTTTGTCTGAATGGTTTTCTTTCTTCTTTGATAGCGCTCATCCCAGTGTAAATGGTGGTCACTTATCGTTGGGTAAAGAGGCTGGAGGAGATCTAGGGTCAGGAGACAGTTGAACAGAGGCTGAAACAGGAGGCAGGTGCAGATGCTTGTCTTTATAGAACAACATCCTATCATGAGACTTGGCCTGTCCATCTTTCTTCCGGGCTGAAACCTTCCTCCCCTTGAACTCAGCTGAATTTTGCAGAAGAACAGAGCATTCTTCCAGGCTGGCAGAAAGCACTCATTGACGCCCGAGCAAAGCCTCTGATATCTCATCACCAGGCAGCTTTGTGGGCTGGGAATCAGGTTTTTTAGCTAATGGCCTCAATCAGGAATTTTTTCTGACCAAGTGAACTGCTTTCTGGCTTGAAAGCCAATTCTCAGGTGTTTGCTCACTCAGCTGTGTTTTCCAGGCAAAAGAACCCAAAGCAATTATGAAAATCGAACATCTAAATGCAACCTTCCAGCCTGCAAAAATCGGGAACCCACACGGACTGCAGATCACGTACTTGAAGGACAATAGCACAAGGAACATCTTTGTCTACCATGAAGATGGCAAGGTGAGAGTGTGGAGGTAACAAGAAGGGTTGGGTTGTGGTCCTGGGGGGTTGGTGGTGTCCAGAACCAGCCCGTGGCACACCAGGCTCTAACCGAGCCGGGAACTGTTGGGGTGTGTAGAAGGGATGGGGGTACCGGATGCGCAACCAGCTTTGAGCGCGTTTATCGTGTCCTTCCAAGCACAAAGTTTGCCAACCATGTCCTCTAAATAACGAGATGCAAATGGAAGGAGTTGCTGTTCCTCTGCTTGCAACTAGACATAGGGGCAGAGGCAATTTTAAGGCAGGGTCCTCGGCACCTGGAGACGGAGACGACGAATGGAGCAGTGGAAGGTGAGGGGACTCCATCTAAGGACTTGCAAAAGGGGAGCGAACTGGATTGTAGAAGATCTGAGGAAGCGGTGGTTTCTCTGCCTGTCTTGTACTTTCTAAAATGCAAATCTGCGTGTTTGCATTGAAATAAATCCCCTTGCTCAGTGCCCTCGTGCCTCTGAAGGGAGGTGTGAAGAAGAAGGCTCGTGGGCCTGGGGTGGTCGTTTGCTCGAGGACAGCAGGACGCAGAGGCCAGGCAGCGAGGGGGTCTGTCAGAGAGGCTTTCGGGGGGTGATCCCTCACGGACCGGCAGGGCAGGGATTTGCAGGATTTTCATGGTGCACAGCCCCTTCCCAGCTGTTCCTCCGGGCACGGTGAGCCGGGCAGCTCTGCTGGGGATGAGCAGTCTGTGCTCATGGCAGTTGCTCCTTTCCAGACCGTATAAGCCAATAACACCACCAAAACCCAATATTCCTTCCTTTGTGGGCAAGCAAAGCTGATCTTGTCCCTGCTGCCGCTCAGGCTCTGGGCGTGGTGGGGCCGGATGATGCTGGCCGTGCTCGTGAGGCTGCGCTGCAGAGGCTGGATGCGGTTCCTGTGTAGTGCAGGCGCTCCTGGCAGGAGGAAATTAGCGTGCCAGGCTGGGTTAATTGGTACCATCACCTGGTTTTGTACATGCACAGAAATGTTTTAGACTGAAAGAAGAGGAAGAAGCTCTTTCCTGAGAAAGCGGCATCCCGCTGTCGTGCCCGTGTCTGGGGTTTGCTGGGCTGTGGTGGACCACTCAGCCCAGCTGCGAGGAACGGAGTCGGGGTTTTACTGTTGTCTGGGTTTTGGGTTTCCAATGTTGAGCTTTCTGCTGAGGGCTCATGGAAGGAGCAGTCTCGCAGGTCTCACGCGGTTGCTCCTGCCCTCCTGTCGGTGGTTTGCCGGGACGTGCTCTGATGCCATCTGGTTGAATTTCTTTCGACTTCCCTGAAATTGGTCTGCCCCTTTGCCTGAGCGAGGGCTGCAAGATGACCCCCCTGGGGTAATCTACCACCCTGTGGGACCAGAGACAGCCCCGGGACCTGCCTGTGGTCCCCCGCTGCTCTTCACTCCCTCCTCCAGCAGCCCCAGGGTGTCCCCTGGTACCCCAGGGGTGCTGCCTCTCCCCCATGGAGCCTGATTTGTTCTCCTGTCTCACTTCTGGGCTTTGACCCTTTCCCTGCCTGATCCTGTCACCGATCTGGCTGGTCTCCCACCAGGAAAGGATTTTGTGGTTTGTTTTTTTTTTTTTCACTGAGGAGCTTGGCAGTAATCCAGAGCATCGCATGCTGCTCTCCACTTGGCTCTTCTGCTGCAATGCCCCAGAAGAAAGTGAGCTCCTTTCTTGGGTGGGGTAATCCCACGTGTGCTTATTGAACCCCTAAAACAGGCAGGAGAGCCCTGCTGCCCCAGTGGCATTTGCTGGAGGAAGGCACCCAAAGGGATAAAAGACAGACAGATGGACAATCGAAGCGTGTCACCGTGCTGCTGTCCCAGAGCTTCCCGGGGTGGGACAGGATTGGGCGATGTGGCTGGAGATGGAGTTCCTGCGTGCCCTCCGCCTGGTCATCAGCTCCTCGGTGTGTCCCGATGGCAAAGGAGAGACTGAAACCAGCCCAGAACCCTGCTCGCAACGGGCAGATCTGGGTGCTGTGGTGGGTGTCTGACAACAGCGGGAGCCTGGAGGGGCAGGGCGAGGTGCGTGTAGGTCTGTGGCTACGTTAAAGGATGTTCTCACCGACCCCTGTTAGAACATACCCCCACCAGAGATCCTGAGCCAGTGGGGGTGAAGCTGAGGCACCCCTTGGAGCTGGAGACTGCCCTTCTGCATGGGGTGACAGCTCTGTGCGGGCTGCCCTGTGTCCTGGGGACACCTGCACTGCTATGTCTTGCCGGGGCTGTCCCTCCTGGGGGCACAGGGCTGGAGCCAGCCTTTGCTTTCCCCCAGACCCTCACCTGGGCGTGGGAGGTGGAAGCTGCAGAAGTGGATTTCCACGCTGGGAGCTGCTGCCAGGGCTGAAGCTCCCTCTGCAGGGCTGCTCCTGGAAGCCAAGGCAGGAGCAGCTCCGAAAGCTGTGTGCTGCTGCCGTCCTGGTGTTACCAGCGCCCTAGGGATGCTCAGAGCGTGTGGCTGAGTTTCCAGGGAAGGCTGTCCTCTAGGGTGCAAACCATGATCTTTGGATCTTCAGGTCTTCTCTGGACAAATTAGCAAAGTGCTCGTCCCCAATGCTCCTCCTGCCCTGAGCCACACTGGCAGCTTCCAGGACTGGAAGAGGTTGTTTCTTGGGCTGCAGGGGTTGATAAGCAGGACGTACGGTGAGAAGAAGTTGCATTTTTGTCTTGGGTTGTCAGTCTGAGACTGCCACGGCAATGTGGGTGTCTCCGGGTCAGGATGGAGACTGGAGAGATGCCAAGGTGGGATGCGGAGCGGGGGTCTGCGGTGGCACTGCCAGCGGACCAGGAGGAGGTTGAGAGCCTGGAAAAGCCATTTGCAAAGGTGCAGGCAGAAGTTCATTTTCTCTTCTTGCTCTGAGACATAAACGAGTGAAAGGAATCTCTGCTAACGAGCTCCTGAGACAGCCCCTTCCCGTCTGAAAACACTGAGCAGTTGAATGTTGTTTTACTGCAGCAGATACAATCTCCTCGCTCTGTCTGTGGCATTGTTCAGACACACAGAACATTTGTAGCAACGGAGCCTTCTGGCTCTGCGTGCGCAGGTACAGGTTTGTATAAAGACAGGTGGTGGTGCCCCTTCCTCCGGCAATGGCAGATCAATACTCCAAGAAGTGATCGGCTGTTGGAAGTCAATGAGGGTTCCAGCCTCTGCTTTTCTTCAGGATGCATCATTATCGAGGAGGACACCTGTGTATATACATGTATGCACCCAGCTATCCAGTTGGTGACTGTATGAAATATCACGTTTTAACATTACAGCTTATTTTTCACTACATCCAGCCTGGTTTGGTCATCACTAACTTCAGGAGCCAGGTCCTCTCCTGATCCTCTTTGTGCTGCTATCTGGGGTCTGCTTAGCTGCTTAGGGTAGGAAACCGAGTGATAAGTACGTAAAACCTCAGACAAGTAGGTCAGAGTTTTCCAAAACATTGTTTGTGTATGTCCTATTATGTTTTTATTTTCTTTTTTCCCTTCCACTTGAAGTACATTAACAAGCCAGAGCAAAGCGTTTGAGCTTTCGGAGGGTGGTGCTGTGCCACGTTAGACCATTTTTGAGATACCTCAAATTCTACTCCTTAAAACTGAGATCTTAAAAATTACACATAAGAGCCTTTCTGTTTTCCCCCAATCATTTTTAAAGCATAAAAAAGTTTAAATCTTACCGAAGGCAGACTTCTGCTTTGATAGGGTTTTTCATACGCTACAGCAGCCTCACCTGGAAGCTTGACGGTGTTTATCTGAGGATTGGGTCTGGCCCGTTGAACCTGTCCCTGATGTGTGGAGCTCCGTGTGGGATAACGACAGGAGATAGTTCAGCATCCCTCTCCCCACAGCTCGGCACCCTGGTGCGGGCAGCTGGTACCTCTCCCTGCCCACACATCCTCCCTTTGCCCGTCGCTCTAGACCACCGGCAGTGTTTGGGGGCTCCCTGGGCGGGTCGCTTCGCATTAATTCACTTCTCAGTGAAACCTTCAGAAAGGTGCTGGCACTGCGGTCTCACCAGAGGCGAATGAATAGATGAGTTTAAAAACAAGTTATAAACCAGCTATTTCAAAGGGGAAAAAAAAAAACCAACCTGCTGAAGAAACAGAGAGAGATTTCTGCCAAGAAAAGGTAAAGGTGCCAGAGCATCTGGGAACTGAGCTGGGACTTCAGCATCACTGCGCTGGTACCTACAGGGCTCACAGGTGTGACGGATAGACTGGAGTACAAATATAAAGAGATATCTGGCCACTCTTCTAGCAAAACACTGAAATATGTTGCGAAGGCCTCAAATTTTGAGTGGGATTCGGTCATTCCTTGCACGTCTTGCCTGCAGTCTGCCTGTGGCTGCTGCAAGGATGGGGCGGGTGAGGGTGGGCAGGGGGGTGTGGGCAGGCTGCAGAGGTGTGGGGCTGCCTTTGCATCCCACCAGCATGAGCTGAGCAGTGTTTATAGGGTCAAATTCAATGCTGGGCTCTATCTCAAATACCAATGTGATGCTGGTTTTTCCAGTTCAGAGACGGACTTAAATCCTCCCCCCTGCAGAAGCCCCCTCGGTGCTCACTGGGGCTACAGAGCTCCGGGCACATCTTGGAGCCTGGGGCAGTGGCTGGTGTTCCCCAACCTTCCACATTCACTGCTCTCTTTTATGTCTGTATTTTGGTTTTTTTTAGGACTGCTGCTAAACTGCTCTCTGTCGCTTGGGACAAAGTGATGGGAGAGATGAAACACAGCAGGGTCACATCGTTTTGTGTGCAGTCTGTTACTCACTCTGCTTTTCTCTTTTGTTATTAGGAAATAGTGGATTGGTTCAACGCCATCCGGGCAGCTCGGTTTCATTACTTACAAGTGGCATTCCCTGGAGCCAGCGATGTTGATGTGAGTTTTCCTGCAGCTATTTTATTTTTTTTTCCACTCTTGCTCATTTTTAGCATCTTGTTACCAAGCTGGAAGGCTTGGAGACAGCTCCATCCTTCAGCGTGTGCTACAATTACTGGCTGCGATTACCGTGGTGGGCTGTGGAGCCCACAGGCAGCACTTGTTGCCAGCATCCAGCCCTGGAAGCCGTGTGCGTGCCCACGTGCTCAGATGGGAGTCGTGCGTATGAGTAACTCCAGCGCTGTCACATGTATAGAAACCATAGGAGTCCTCCTCAAAGATCGTTGCTATAACATTAAAAGCTGAAACAAAGGCTAGAAGGTAGAAAAGACAAAGGTAAAAGAGCATCGGTGCTGTACCCGAGCCTCTAGGATGGGTTTTTGTGTGCAGGTCAGTGCAGCCTGCCTTATGAATCTCTGTCTTGTATTTTCCGGGAGCTGGAACCGCTAATTGCGTTATCTTTTGCTAATTTAATACTAGAGGCTGTATTAGTGCAAGCTGACTCTGAGTGCCTTGTGCCGCGGTTGCGCTGTGGTTGGCGTGTAACGTCACCGGCTGCTGCTGGTGGTGGCTCTCTGTTCCCTCCTTGACTCTGTAGCTGTTGAAATCTCATTGTCCTGCCTCCTCTTCACTCCCTGGGAGGGGTCTGGGTTAGGTGTTGCAGCATGGGGGTTTGGCAAGGACCAAAGGCAGGACCAGCGCGTGGCTGGGCACGTCGGCCCCGTTTTTGGTGAGATTCCTTGTCTTTTGAGAGCATTTCAGAGGCATCTGCAAAGATCTCACAGCGACTGCCTTGTCTTTGCTGAGCAGCAGTAAAAATATCCCCGGCGCTGGGGGCTGCTGTCAGCAATAGCTGCAGGAGGAGGAGTGCACGGCAGCGTGTGTTCGTGGGGTTTTACAGGCAGCTTGTACTTCAGGGCTTGTGCGAGGAGCTCCCACGGTGTCTGGTGGAGGAGATGCCTCGCCGGAGCTGGCTGGTGAAGCAGGATTTGGCCCAGGGGTTTCTCCTGGAGGCTGTTGGCTTTGCTGGTGATGGGCTCAAAGGTGCTTTTGTGTTTCTGCAGCCGCCCCTCCTGAGGGCTTTGGAGAAGTGGGACCGAAGCGTTCGGCCAGAGCCGTTGGGTGGGCTCGGGGCCGGGGATGAGCTCGGTGTGGGTGTTCCTTCCCCTGACCCCAGCCCTGCCCCACGCACCCCGAGATGCCCCAGCTCCCTCCTTCTGATGCTGTTCTCTCTTCTCTCTTCTTTGGTTGCCCCAGCTGGTGCCAAAGCTTTCTAGAAACTACCTGAAGGAAGGGTACATGGAGAAAACGGGGCCAAAGGTAGGGTATAAAATGTTTCTGCAATCCCTCTAAACATGAGTCTTGCTCTGCACTGGGCTGGGAAGGGTCCAGGGGTGGCTCAAACCCACCCTGGCCAGAGAGGCAAAATCTTAACGCCGTGAGTGTGTTAATACACTTTCCCCACCTGGAAAACAAATGTTAAAAAAATCCAGAACCACTTCACAGACCAACCACCCCCTCTCCCCTCTCACTGCCCCGTGTTCCTGCCAGCCCCCCCCCGGCACAGCTTGTGGAGACCCTGCTGTGGCAGCCTGCGGTGGCCCAGCAGCTGCCTGTCCCCAGCTCCCCCAGCCCCCTGGGCTCCCCTGAGTGCCTCGATCCTCCTGGGTCGTGCTTTGATCCTCCTGGGTCGTGCCTGGTGAGCCCGGAGCTGTGTTGCTGAGGTGTGTCACCTGGCGTTTCTTGACTCTTCAGCAAACAGAGGGATTCAAGAAGCGATGGTTCACCATGGATGACCGACGGCTCATGTATTTCAAAGATCCCCTGGTAAGACGAGGGTGCCTGGGCTGTCTGTTGGGGAATTATCTGCAATAATAATAATAACAGTAATAATAATAGTGATAATCAGCAGTGAAGCTCTGGCTGGTGGGAGGGCCAAGAGGGCACCAGGCTGTCACTGCGAGGTGGATCTGCCTGGTGTAGCCCTGTGCATGGACACACATCAAAAATACTTTGAGAACCTTGTGCACTGGCTACAGATTTTTCTGCATCAGGATTTTGAGTCCCAGGGGTCGACCCTGGATTGTGAGTGTCCCTGGGAGGAGCTGGCGTGGGGCTGTGTGGGGTGGCCAGTGCGTTCGGTGTTCGGCTGCTGTGTTTTGCTCTTGGTGCGGGGTGCTGTGTCCTGGCAGCCCGGGATGCAGAGCCCCCCTTCCCCACTCCGCTGCCTGACCCCCCTGCTGTCTCCTAGGATGCCTTTGCTAGAGGGGAAGTTTTTATTGGGAGCAAAGAAAACAGCTACAAGGTCCTGGAAGGGCTCCCGCCGTCCACGCAGGGAAACCACTGGCAGCACGGGATAACCATCGTCACCCCGGATCGGAAATTCCTCTTCGCCTGCGAGACAGAGGATGACCAGCTGGAGTGGATTAGGACTTTTCAGAAAGTTATCAGCCGGCCGATGCTGCCTCAGGAATACGCAGGTGTGTGTGCTGGCGAGGGCTGGAGATCAGCCTTGGCCCCTTCATGTCCCATGTGTTAGAGGATGGGATGGATGGATGGATGGAGGGGGATCAGGGATGTGGCAGCATCACTCCCTCCTGCACAGAGTGAGTGCAGCAGCCTTACCCCGCCCAGGGAGGATGCAAAGTCTGTACAAGCAGAGAGGGGGTCATGCTGGAGGAGGAGGATGGTGTCCTTCCCTCGATGGAATATAGCGATGTCCACACTGCTGTAAGGATGATAGGTCACCCACGTGTAAGGATAATCGGACCCGGTGCTTGTCCTGGTTTTATTTTATCTTTTTTTTTTTTTTTTTTTTTTCTTTCAGTGGAAGCCCATTTCAAACATAAACCTTAGCTGGGACTGGCTGGGCAGACCTGAGGAGTGAGCTTCTGTTTACAACACAACGTGGTTTTATTTGAAATGTTAAAAATAATGAAGAATAATAACAGTAATAATAATAATACTTCCCTTTCCCCTCATCATTCACTTGATCATGTTGGAAACTAAGAAGGACAGCAGTGAACATTGGAGAAGATGCTGATCCAACCCAAATTTGGCTTTGTGGCCACTCCATGGGATGCAGTGGTGGTCCCCATGACCGTGTCACCCCACACCCATTGCGAGGGGTGTCTGGCTGTTGGTGGCCCATCCTGGCGGGAGATGGGACAGAATCCGAGTGTTTCCACAGCCCCGGCTCTCCAACAGCTCTTTCCCCAGGGGGCTGCGAGTCCCCAAGCAGTGACGTCCCCATGGGATGCAAAGCACCAACCTGGAAACACCCGAAATGGTGACGTGCAACGTGGCCGAGTCTCCGTTGGCACCGCGGTAACCGATACGTGAATGACCTCCCCAGGGGAGTGGGGGCCATGCTGTACCCAGGCTGGGGGTAAAGGGGGTGTAAAATAGATTAAACTGGCCTCTTCAGCCTCGTTAGCTGCTTAACGAAGGGCAGGAGGAGGGGGGTCTGGTGTGGGTAGGGTGGAAGGGGGTCGCGGAGCCATGGGCTAATGCCGGGGGAGCAAAGGTTTTGGGGTCAGGGCCCATGCCCCCATCATCGCCCTGCTGCACCCATGGGTTGGGGGGGTTCACCCCATTTCAGGAGCCTGGTGCAGGTGGGGGGGGGTTGAGCTTTAGGTGCGGTTTTGCAGACAGGCACCATAAGAGCCTGTCCTGGCTCCCCCCGGCAGGTGTGTCCCTCTGGCCGATGGCACCTTGCTTCTCCAGAGTGGTGGTTGCACTTTTTTTTTTTTTTTAATAATTCTTTTAAATTTTTTTGCGTTGATATTTTTTTTTCTGGGGGGGAAAAAATAAAAAAAGCTGCTTGAAGTGACGTTCAGCGCTGTGTTGAGCACTGTAATTGCTACGGTCGGGGCAGGTCATGCATCCTGTGCTGGATTTTTACCCAAAAATGGAATTTCCAGCCTGCGCTGAAGTCCCAGCCCCAGACACTGACCTGTGCGACGCGTTCCTTACGTTGGTGTGTGTAAATGAGAGCATCTCATCGGCTGTATGCATTCATTCTGTCACTGGTAAGACAACTGTGGTACTAAATGTCATTTGAACCAATAAATTATTATGTCAGAGCCGTGGCCGTGTGGTGCTGGGGCAGGGGAGGGCGCTGGGGCTGAAAAAACAAATGGAACAAATGGGGGGGTGCCGGCAGAGCCCAGTGGTGGGACACCCACAGAACCTCTGCTCAGTGCAGGGGGGAACAGCTGCACACAGCTGGTAAATGGATTTCATGTAAACTATGCTCACATATTTATAACACGCTGTATTATACTAGTGTATATGTGTAACTAGATATATTTTATATACACTACTCATATTTTATATTTATACATGCACACATACACAAAAGACATATATTTCTTAGGAACAGAGAAATAAATTCTATGAAAGAGTTGTTGAGTTGTCACAGACACAACTATGAACCCCACAGTACCTACAGTGCAATAAATAATACTTCTATGTGTGTATAGGAGCTGCCTGGTTCATATTAACACGTGCATGTGTATATGGAGCCATTATTAGACATATACCTTAATTTACAAATACATAAGCTAAATGTATTTCATGTCTATATATACACACATTTTTATAACTGCAAATTTATAAAATATTTACTTATCTATTATAAATACACACATGCATGCTTTTCATACAGGTATAAAGTATATAATTTATAAATATATTGCATATATCCACATGCATATGTGTATGCATAATTAGAGCTAGATAGGTATTTAATTTATATTAAAAGTATTTATAAAGTTTACACACACTCTGTCACTTACACTTGAAAACCCAGGCAGGGCAGGACAGGCAGGGCTAGTTGTGTTTATAGCTAGCTCTAAAGATTGTGTGTGTGTAATTAATATTATAAACAATATGCCATAAAAATATTTAATTATAAATTATTATATACAGAAAGGTTGGGTTTTTTGTGTGTATATATATATTTTCAATATATATTATATACACACATATATATTCTGTATATACCATTGTAATTACCACATATATATTTTGTAGATCCGCATGCAGCTGCCCCTCGTGCAGGGCGGGGGGCCAGGCACATGCTGGGGTAAATCAGGGGGTTGCTGGAGGCAGCGGCAGCCCGGAGCTGGCACAGCCGAGGTGAACATGTAAACTCACTTTTAGCTGAATGTGCAGGACACAGGAGAGGCTGTTGCACCTATGGACAGCTTAAGATGTCCCAGACAGGCGCGGCCATGCAATGATGTGGCTCTTACCTGCTGCTGGCATCCCGGATCATTTATTAAATGTCCACAGCATCATCCTGGGTAGGAGGTTCTTCTCTGAAGTTGCTGCAAATCAAAACAATCCACATCTGCTCCAGACATTACCATACCCACTAGAAGTACACCTTTACTGCACAGAAATAAAGCCACAGCTCTAAGGTCTGAGTGACCTGTGGTCAAATGCAGAGGAGATTAAAAAAAAGCAAGGAAAGTAAGCTCTCTGCTTGTAAAGCTCTTAGAAAGCAGCAATCTCACACATCCTGGTATAAAGTGTTTATTTGAGACTTCACAATTAACACAAAGTCTTCCTTTCAATGCCTTTTTCATACAGTCAATAAATTTGTATTAATCCCTCCCTCCCCCATGCATGATTGCTGTTTATTAATCTAAGCCTTTTTTATTTTCATAGTGAAAAAATAAAGCGTTTCCCCACCATTTCATCTGTTCGCTGTACCACTGACATCCGCTGTGCTGCATTAAAGAGGAGGAGATGTAGAATGGCTATGCCTACCGCTGGGGTTGAAGTTACTCCATTATTTATTGATTTATTCTTTTCTTACAGAAAGTGTTAAATGAATCACTCACCCAAGAAAAATAAATATATCGTAAAGAACCAGAAGTTCTGCAGTATCCCTTGTCTTTACATACAGCTGCAGTTCAAACACATACGTTGCTCGCAGCAGACATTCATTTCAGTCTCTATACTGTCGTCACCTTTGCGTATGGTTGTGAACTTACACTGAAAAAGAATCTGTTCTGAAGGAGCAGAGCCAGGAGCCAAATTTTTAAACCTAGGCAAACGAGATCCACATGGAAGCCAATTACCTATGTTCCACTGATCGGCTTTTACTCAAGAGCAATTCAATCTTGTGCTTTTCAGGAAGTATTGGCTAAACACACGCGTGGGCTCGGCCAGAGCCAGACCTTAAGTGAGTGAAAGGCAATACGGACGGCGTGCATGTTACTCACCGCAGTGGAAACGAGTTCTCGGTATCAGTGTCTCTTGGACGTGCATCTCAAATGATGCCACTTGGCTCGTCTCGCAGTACTTTTGGCACCAGCCTCGCAAATAAATTATTCAACTGATCACTCTGCCTTTGGAGTTCTTCCTTGGAGGTGGCAGAGGTCAAGGAGGCTTTCTTGTAACAAACATGGTATGGGGCAGGCCGTGATGTACAAGACCCATATTTATGCTTTATTGAATTACTGTGCAAAAGGGAATACTGCATCAGAAACCGTAGAAGACTATATTTTAATCAAAGTCACCAGCCTCTGTATCGGAAACCTGCTAACAATTGCTCCGATTGGTTCATTTGGCTACTTTTTGTTGGTTTCTTTCTTTTTTTACATAAATAATATAGACCAAACATTATAAACATTTCAGCAACCATTTCTAAAAGACCGGAGGAGCCCTTTTAGGTGCCAAGAAACAACTGCAGGATTCAAATTCCAAAACTGTCTTTGGAGTCATCGAATCATCAGATTTACACGGCACCCCATGGCAACAGCATTCAGTCGAGCTCAATAGGACTGCTATCTTCCTGACCATCTTCTGTGTCATCCTCTTCTCCAGTTCCCATCAGACTGTTTAAAAGATTTCCTAGAATAAAATACACAACAGTCAAAATTGCTAGTTTTACATTCTCATCTCAAGAACTACCATCCTGCTAGGGTGCAGATTTCAACAATTAAAAAACCCTTTTTTTTCTAAGTAAAAGAGTCTTAGCAGGACATTAGTACTCTCACACTGGTTTCCATTAAGAGTTTATTGATTTGAGAAGCTGTATTTTGATACTGTTCTTTCTCCACGAGCACACTAGAAAAACCCCACTGAAGTCGCACACTTACATACTACAGTTGCAGCATGAGACCAACGAGGAAAAACAAACCAAATGAGGCAAGACACCCCTCCAGCCATGAAACTGTCAAAAAA